>CM038796.1:232550018-232654106 GCA_021764765.1 Vicia sativa
TTATTTTAAATTATTTTTAACATAAATTTTTTTAATATGTGCTTTTAGGATCATGTTAGCATTATCAATGAATTTTTAATATTTCTAAATTTCAATAGATATATATAAACTAAGATGATATCAATAAATTAATAAATTTCTAAATGAATAAATAATATTGTAATGTTAATGTTCATGGAGTTTAATATCAGTATATCAGTATAATATAAGAACACAAGATATTACGAAGAAAAAAAGTCCAATTTGCCTTTCTTCCTTCTATAATGTGCCATGTTGTTGTTTTCAAGATTCTCTTGTCTTTCAACTACTACTTCATACCATACTTTCACTTTTCATACAGTTTCTTCTCTCATTTTTTTTCTGGTATGTTTTCTCTCCTTCGACTCTCTTCTTCTTTCTCCTTTTTCTTCATCTTCTTTCTCCTTCATCTTCGTCTTTTTTTCTCTTTCCGATAATGTTGTTTAAATTTTTTTTACAAAAAATCACATCTTCTTCCTTGACTTTCTGCATTTTGTCAGTATTGTTGTTTGAATTTTTTTTAAATCCTTTTCTTTCTTCATTTTCTTCGTGTGTTTATGTCTTACTTTTTCGTAAATAATATTTTTAAACTTGATTTTCTAACAGAAGATGATTTGTTCTTGGTCATAATTGATTATCGGTTCTTAAGGGTGTTTATTCCTAAGTCTTTAGTGAACAAATCTTTAAACCTTCAAATTATATGTCATATAGAGAATTACATAGAAATTTAAGCAATATATGACCAAGAACAAATTGATTTTTATAGGGTATCTCTCTTGGATAATATCTACGTAAAATACTTCTAATCAAGTGTAAAATACTTCTAATCAAACGTTGACATTGACATTGACACTCCTCCTAATAATCAATCATAAACCAATTCTCAATTTTTTCGAAAAAGAAAGCATTAAGCACAAATTAAAAGTAAATCAAATATATGTCAAATTTTTGTCATTACAAAGTTCAAGAGAAAGTAATCAATAAAATCAAATTAGGGACACCTTATAGCATAAAGAAGTTTAACTACTCTAATGTTCAAGAAAAGTAAAATACAAAATATAAACATTACACATAATGAAATGAAAATAAGTCTTGATCACTTAGAGTTCATGAAAATCTTGATTGACCGCAAAAATATGAGTTATATCCAACCCTAAAAATACCACATGTTTATCATGATGTAAAACATGCTACTAAATAGACTTTCTCAATCTTTTTGAAAATTCGTCGTGTTCCACTTTCAACCATATCATTGAGTTCCTCCGGCCTACAAAACACGTTAATCTTCCAAAAAAATATATAAAATACCATGAATTTTTAAAACATAGATAAATACAAAATTTAAGAAACTGACATATAAACCCCTCAAATTATATGAAAAATGCAAATAACTCGCTTACTTTTACCTGTTAAAATGATAATAACTATATCATAAATGGTGATTGATCACCACTCATAAGAAAGCTCCTGCATATAGCTTCAAAAAAAATTGATGGATAACTTTCTTTGGTATTGGAAACACTTGCATCCAGTACACAGTGATAGAAAAAATAACATTATTGATCAACCACTTTCTACTTGCATAACTCAACAACTTTGAAGTCAAATTTTAAATTTAGCGATGATTTAACTCAACAAAGGCTTATATTGATGGACATTTAATTTGGATTGATAGGTAAAACCTAAGTATTTAAATGGTAGTTTGAGTATTTTGTGGTTCTGACTTCTTGAACTTGTCCTCTCCACCAAAATAAACTTTACATTTTGTGGGGTTTTTCTTCATACCTGTAACTCTGAGAACATATGAAATTGTTTCATCATAAGATTCACTAAGATTTCATCACCTCTTGAGAAAAGGATGGGCTCATCTGCAAAACATATGTTTGTTATTCGCAATTTCTCACATTTTGAAAGAAAATTGAAGTTTGGACTCTACTATAATTTCTTGGACATCTTTCATATACTCCATCATAATCACAAACAATAATGGAGAGCTGGATATCCCTACCTTAAACCTCTTTTGACATTAAGTAACTCATTATATTGCCCATTGATGTTATACTTATAGGATACAATATTGACCTGACCATTATCAATTGATGAATTGTACATAAAATCCATATCTTTCATAATAGTTTCTAGAAATATCCATTCTATAGTGTCATAGGCTTTTTGTATATTAATTTATATTGCATGTCTAGAGGATACATGTTGCCTATTGTAACCTCTTAGAAGCTCATCAACTATAATGATGTTTTCACGAATAACCTTGCTTGAAACAAAAGCATACTAACTCACTCACTATTACATTAATGACTATTCAATCTCATGGTAAGGATATTTGAGATGGTCTTTTTAAACTATTGTGCAACAAGCTATTGGCCATCTCATTGATAGATTTTACCCTTGAGGCTTTTGGAACAAAGTAACAATAACATGATTTATTGTAGCATGTATTATGATTTGTTAAGCGATGTTTTAAAAATCGGACCGGAGATCAAATCGGTTAGTCTTGGAGTCAACTGGTTTATTGGTGAACCATCGGATCCTTTGGTCGAACCATGACTAAATCGGATTAAAGCGGATAACTCGGTTGAATAGGCTGGTCTTTGTAACAAAACTATATAGATATAAAATGTGTCGAACGGTGACTAAATCTTTATAAAATGTAACTAGAACTTAAATTTTTAAAAATATTATATCATAAATAAATTCACAATTTAATGATTTAAATTTAAATTTTAAACATTTTGAAAATATCATATCATAAATAAATTTTACAATTTGATAATTTAAATTTAAATTAAATTTTAAATACAGTATCATATATAATAAAATAGTACAAAACTACAAAGTATAATTGCAACATAGTTGTAAATGGCGGTTTTTTCAAAATCATTTAGTTTTAAAACAATGAAGTCACCACCTAATTTTATTTGTTCTAAAAAGAGCAGGAAAATATAGATAAAACTCATAACATCGGATAAAGGCGATCTACGAGACCAAAAAGATGGATTTGGAAGTCGGTTCTGTGAAAGGGAAGGTATTAGCACCCACCCGTCCATCGTATTCGATCGGACCCGTTTCGTTCTAAGTGTTTATGTGTATATTCGCTAATTTCTAAGCTATGATTGAGAAAATAGAAGGAAGGGTTTGTTTATTATTTTGAGTTTGACACGGTTTGAGACCGTGTGCCTAATATTCCTCGTACAATGGGAAAGTCAAAACTCGTAGTTCTTACGGAAAATGTTTAAGTTGGTTGTGTTGGTTTTGAAGAAAATGACTTTGATTATCGCATATGAGCGAAAAATGAGTTTGAATGAGTTGAGTTAATTTTAAGCGGATGAAAATCTTGAACAATAGGACTAGCATCTCTACGATTCAAATACTAGAAACCGGATGAGCTCGATGCTCGATGAGTGTATCATCCCAAAAGTCTTTTCTTAAAAAAAGTGAAGCGAGGTTCACGTTATTAAGAGTCTTTAAGCGATTGGACTAGCATCCAATGATTCAAAGACTCATAGTTCATTGCCCAGTATTTAAACAATTGGTCTAGAAACCAACGATTTAAATACTTAGGGTTTATTGAAAAAATTTTATGAAAATCACTCGGCGTTGGATCGAGGTTTAGAACTTTGATTATGAAAATGTTTTATAAGGCTTTGATATCGATAGAATGGAATGTAATCGGTCATGATTATTCAAGTATATAGACTTAATTAATCTCGTGAGGATATGTGCTCTTATCGATCATGAAATCCTCGTGCGTGGTTAAATGGTATATGGACCAAATTATACGGGTTATGGCTAACCAAAGCAACAAGGGCTTTAATTAACCTCGTGAGGATGGCCATGCTCATCCCACTATGAGACCCTTATGGCACATGAGTCAAATTAACGAAATGGAATTGTTTTATATTAATTGTGTGTGAAGTGTTCAATCATGAATAAATCATACAAGCATCGAGGCAAGTGAGTAATTATCACACAATACAAGTCTAAAAAATTAAATAATTATTAGAATAGACTTTTTATTTGATAAAACATCAATTAATAATTTAATTGATAAATTGTCAAATAAAAACTATCATAAAACTAATTATTATTTAATACATCAACCATATTTATTTGCATGATTAAATCAAAATAATTAAAAAGAAGAGTTTAGAATGGGCTGTTTTGAGTTGAATGCGGGGTGCAAAAGAAATCAGGAGAGTCCAATAAAGGGCGATACTGAATGATCCGGTATACCTGACTTACGGTGGTGTCTGGTGGGCAACCTAGAGACATCGATGATAATAAAGATGATGATAGCAATTTTGATGACAATCGATAGAGGAGAAGCAAAGTGCACACTATGGACTAATGAAGTGATCGTGGAATCATCGAAATAATTAAAGGTGGTGACACTTGTCACCACCATAACTACTAATTAACTAATTATATTCCTCCATTAAGCAACGTACTCTTTCATTGTGGACATGACTTGACTTTCACCCATTTTGTGAAATAACCAACAACTACAATGAGAAACTTCATGTCTGGAGCCACGAGATGGTCAGAAGATGTACCCGCGATGGAAAGGCCGCGGAATCACCACAGTGAAGAAGCTCGGCCGGTGTGTGGATTCTAGGTGCAAGCGTTTGGCATTTTACAATGAGTAACAAAGTGTGTGCGATCCTTCAACATGGTAGGCCAAAATACCACGCATAAAATCTTCTTGGACAAGGATTGACCACCAACATGATTTCCACAAATGCCTTCATGAACCTCTTTTATTACGAGTAATATCCTCCTCGGACACCTGACGTAGCGTATGAGTAGCTCTCCAGCCTATAAAGTTTGTTAGTGACTATCACGAACCTTGCGAGATCTTCTTCACCTTTCAGGCTTCTTCCTTGTTGTTAGGTAAAACATCTTGTTGAAGATACTTGATGATGGTAGTCATCCAACGGTTTCTTCTTCATGCAAGTACTTCCTCTTTTTCAATACTCGGCAATATTAAAGTCTCACGGATCACGGATTTATTCATTCCAGGCCCTTAGTGCTAGCAGACGAGCTAGGAGATTGTCTCATTCGGGCATTTTCTTCTAGGGATGTGGCAAATCTCAAACCCTTGAACTTCTTACAGTAATACTTGTGATTGGACATACTTTATCAAGATGAGGTCTTTTGTAACACCCCGATTCTACCGCGTAATTAATAATACAATAAGAGTTTCAAAATTTCATTTAACAAAATTGAGGCATCACATATTCGCATTTCAACAATTAGCATTATCATGCATCAAAGTCGGATATCTGATTCATACATAATTCATCATATACACATATGAATATTCACAACAGTAGGATATGTTCACAAAATATACATAACATCATGTTGCCATCAATACATAAGGTTATAACATCATAAGATAGTATACAATTATCCTATCAAAATAATGGCGTCCCGAATCCGAGTGTTACTACGATCGAGCGAGCGACAAAAATAAAGTTACTCGAGCTAATCCTCCTCATCCTCGGGATCACACGCGTTACCAATATATAGGCAACGACGAAACAAGTAAAGGTGAGATACTCCAAAACATATAATTATAAGCATGATAGGATATATACATAGTTTTGGAATTGTAAATAATATAATTTAAATAAAGTATGTCGACATGTATTAAAAGCACATACTTTAACTTATCATTTAGTGTATAAATTAGCACTTTAACTTCATCACATAATCATTGTACTCGCATCAACACAAAACATCATGTACCATCGCAATTCAATCATCATTCATCGATTAAAACCCAATGTTATACAACTCGAACATAAACATAACCGACTCCATGAGACACGACTATGTTATGCATGTGGTACCGTCGCTTTGTCCATAAATAGGAACACTTGGCATAAAGCCCATCGTAAACGGCATAAAAGCCATCGTTGCTTGGCATAAAGCCAAATCGCCTTGCAATGTATGTGACTCAATAATAAAGACCACACAACACACATCATCATCGCTCATCAAAATTGACATAAAGTCCACATCTCCATATTTATTCACATCAAATAAACATGTCATCGCATCGCATAAACAACAAGTATTCATAATTAAATACATCGTCAATGAACATCATGACTATTCACACAACATCACTATCAATTAATCCACCAATTTCCAAAAGCGTAAAAATAGTCAAAACATCAATAATCGTCGGAAAGCCATTCTTAATTATGGGCATTAATTATAAACATCAACATGAAATCGGATAGTTCGTATATATGTTAAATTGACTAAAACACATCGGTTCAATTTACCGTAAATTGGCTATTTTGGGTCATTTCGTAAAAACTCACAATTTGAAAACTAACCTCACCACTACATTACTTACGTCGAACTTAGCTAGCGTCAATTTTGTTGAATTGGAGACTTGCTCCGTCGTCAATTAGAAATCGGAAAATCGGAATATAATCGGGTTCTAAATTTAATCGGCTATCTTATGTCCTAATTATATTTTATGGATATAAGTTACTACTAGGTGAAATTGGACTTTTATTAAGAAGAAACCTTTGCAACAATTATACGGAAAATTAATTTTGGCGACAGAAAAACCAAATTCTGAGAAAAGAGAAAATTTCGTTTCTCCCTCGCCATTGGGGACGCATGTCCCATTGCTTCAAGGAAGTGTGGCGGGTGCCTCACCATGGGGCAGTGCCCACACATGGAGGTGGGCGCCTCCCCTGCTTGCAACCGGCCACCCATCTTCCCTGCGTGCATTTTACGTATTTCTGGTTTCACATTTTACATTTCTTGATAAGCTTTTCTTTTCATTTCCATTTCATAAATCATATACTACAATACTACTAACATCATACCCATAATCCATACTCCTAATTCAACTTTTCTAAACATTTTCAACAATCAACCAATCAAACCCTATAACTTTCACTATCAATTTTTCCCCGATCGAAACTATCACTATGACCTAACTATGAGATAGAAATCAAACCCCTTACCTAGCAAGCTTTGATTGTTCTTGATGATTCCTCAAACCAAGCCTTGCTCTTCTTGCTTCTCTCTTCTTCCTCTACCAAAGCCCAACTTTTCTCCAAATTCTATACTTTGTGTTTTTGATGTTATGATAGGAAAAGATGGAGGAAATGCTTTTATATGCTAGTTGTTTTACTAACCAAGGGTGAGAAGCCCAATTCTCAATTGCTCACACCCCTACTATTATTAAAACATTAATATCATCTAATTAAATCATTAACTCAATTTATTAAAATAGTTTAAGAATTAAATATCCGTCAGAATAATATTTTCTGAACCAGACGAACGTCGCCAAACAATCGTCAAGCGGTAAATCAAAATATTAATATAATATAATATTTAAATAAAGCGGGCATTACAACTCTCCCCACAAAAGTTTCATCCTCGAAATTACGACTCGAAAAGCTCGGGATAGGAATCCGTCTTACTTTCTAACTCCGCGTCGGCGCTTTCACGTTGCTCTATCGAAACAACCTTGACCAATGAAATCTCTTTGCGGAAGAGACTTTATCTCACGATCCTCGATCCTCGAAGGCATCGTTTCCACGTAAGATTTTCCCGAACTGAACATCATCCATCGATCACATGACAAGGATCGGAACATACTTACGAGTTGTGACACATGGAAAACATCGTGCAAATTTGAAATATTTGGTGATGTATAAACCACTTTTCCCTTTACTAGTAATTTGATAAGGACCAATAAAGCGAGGTTAGCTTCGACTTGATTCTCACTGACAGGTTGTGGAGTAACTCTCAAAACACATAATCACCCTCTTGAAATTCCAAGTCTTTCCTCCTTTTATCATGATAACTTTTTGTGACTTTGAGAAATTCTCATCTTTCTCTAATCATCTTCACCGCCTCGATAATTTCTCAACCAATTCGGGTCCAAGCACCACTTTCACCCGCTGTGCCAACCTGAAGGAGTTACACCTCGGCCATACAGCGCCTCAGCGGTGCCATTCCAATACTAACATGGCTGTTGTTGTAAGTAAACTCATCAAAGGAAGGTATGTATCCGTGAACCACCATGCTCGAGAATACAAGCTCGTAACAAGTCTTCCAGCGATTGAATAGTCCTTTGCCTCGACCATCGATGCGAGGATGATAAGCAAAAATCAACCTCGACTTAGAACCGAAGCCTCTTGCAAGCTTTTCCAAAATTCGATGAACCTCGGATCTCTCCAAAACAATACCTGAAAGGAATCCCATGTAATCTAACAATCACGTGCGTATAAATCTACGCAACTTGATCGGGATAAGTGATGTTAATAGGAATAAAGTGAGTCGACTTTGTAAGCTATCAACAATCACCCAAATCGCATCGTGTCCTCTTGTGTATTCGGTAACCCGTTACAAAATCCATAGAAATGTTATCCCATTTCCATTACGGGATCTCCGATTTGCATCGACCCTGCGAGTTTTACGATGCTCCACTTTAGAACTTCGGGTTAAACAAGCATAAACAAAGCGAGCACCTCTCTTTCATACTCGACCACCAAAATAGTTTCCTTAAATCTTGGTACATTTGGTCGCTCGAGATGAATACTCGAATTACTTCTGACTTTCTTCCAAGATCATTCTCTTTAAATCAACATCATCGGGAACCAAATCCTATATCGGAACCTCAAAACACCACAGGCATCAACTTGAAATCTTCACTTTCGGTTTGTCAATACCAACCAACAAATCAACGAGTTTCACATCAAGCTTTTGAGTTTCTCTAATGCTATCAAGAAAATCGTTATTGATCTTCAACATTCCCAATATAACACTCTTGGCGTCACTTCATCACAAGACTCATATCTCTAAATTGTTCAATTATTTCCAACTCTTTCACCATCATAAGTGACATATGCAAAGTCTTTCGACTTAAAGCAGGCCACCACATTCACTTTACCGGGATGGTAATTCAATCTGAAATCATAATCTTTCAACAATTCACCACCACCTTTGCCTCGTATTAAGCTCTTTTGATCAAACAAATATTTCAAGCTTTTATGGTCACTAAATACTTCAAATCTAGAACCATAAAGGTAATGCCTCCAATCTTAAGCACAAAAACAACCGCATGAGTTCCAAATCGTGGGTAGGATAGTTCTTCTCATGAATCTTCATTGCCTAGAAGCATAAGAAACCACCTTGCCATTTTGCATAATCACACCACTTAAACCCATCTTAGAAGCATCACGATAAACAACAAGCGGTTCTTGAGTTAGGTAGAATCAAGATCGGCGCGTTGTTAAACTTTTCTTCAATTCAACAAACTTTCTTCACACTTGACATCCCAGACTCCCTTACAAGTTAACTTTGTCAAAGGAAGTGCCAACTTAGAAAACCCTGAATGAACCTCCTGTAGTAACCAGTGAACCTAAGAAACTTCTAATCTCGATGTAGACTTAGGGTTTCCCATTTAACACCACATCAACTTTAGAAGGATCAACTGATACCATCACCGATGACATGCCTGAAAGCTCACTTCACTTGAACTCGCACTTTGACAACTTAGCATAAAGCTTCTTCTCCTTGAACTTCTAACACATGCGTAAATGTTCTGCGTGCTCTTCTTCGATTTAGAATAAACGAATATCATCAATAAAAACAACCACGAAACTATCCAGTAAGGATGGAAAATACGGTTCATGTACTCCATGAATACTCCGGTGCATTAGTGACACGAAGGCATCACCGAATACTCGTAATGTCATACCTCGTCCTTATTTTAGTGGAGTATGTTTTACCAAGATAAGATGCCCATGGAAATAATGCCTTAGCTTGAGTTGTCGTCACCAAAGCTAGAGTCAAATGTTCAATTCTACGGTATCTTAACTCTGCTCCAACACTTTCTTGACAAAGTAAATCGGCGATCTCGGCCTCTCCTTCTTACCACCCAGAACTTATTGCGGTCGGACACGTGAGATATAGCACGTTGAGCATTCTCCCTTGGTATAGTGAGGCGGAGGGTTGACAAAAATTTTTACCTCTTGGAATGCACTTCCATCGTCGGTTGTTGAGACCAATTTGTAGTTATTTTGTACATTATTTTGTGGTCCTTAACAATGTCTTTATATTTAATTTGTATATTTATTCTAGTATTTTGTTTTAATTAGGTTTTATTTAGTTTTGTTTAATATATATTATTTAACACTTTCACTCTTAATTGTAGGAATTTATTAACTAATTCTCCCAAGCTTGGATTCAGGGCACTTGAAGAGCTTTAGGGATGATTCTTTTGAAGATAATTTTGGAAGAGGAAGCATGCTACAGGTCGGCTCGGTGCAGTGCCGCGTAAGTGCGCTCAGTGCGACTTAGCCTCGTGCGTCTGCGAAGTCGGAAAAATGACCGTGCTTTCACCTGGAACCTGAACCCATCACTTCACGGACCTTTTTGGCTTGTAAAGGAAGAAAACACATACCATCATTATCTTTTCATCTTGGAAAATCTAGGGCAAGTTTAGGAAAGAAAACCATAGCTTTTCTCTTGATTTTCTCATGTTCATCATCTTTACCGTGATCTTGAGAAAAGGCAACCATGGAAATGAGTAGCTAAGCTCCTTTGTGTCAAGATTAGAGGTGGTTGATCTTTATAGTATGTATTTCTTTTAATCCATTGGTGTATGAACATGGTTGATGATTAATATAGTTGAATATCTTTGTTCTTCATCTTTATGCTTTGAGTTTTGCTTGGAAAGAATATTTCAAAGTGACCTAGGATATTCATCCTCTCATAAACAAATGCTAGGAATAGATTTGTGTGTTAGAGTTTACAAAATATTGAACTTAATGATTATCATGCTAATAGTTGTAGTGAGGAATCATGCAAGGATTAACATGATAACATTCCACAATCTTGGTGGAAATCTACAAGATTGAGAGGATATGTATTGTAGAAATCATCTATTATGTTCATCGCTTGATTAAAATGAATATGTATGAAACTAGATCAATGAAACTAATCTTGACATGCCTTCTTAACTTGAAGCAATCTCAAACTCTCTCTAATCCAACTATAACTCTCTTTGAAAAGAATTAATTTAGGTGTTGTTTGGAAACTCATGGTTCTAGTAGAGTGAATAACAAACCCTTTGGTTACATCATCTTAAAACATACTTTTCTATTGAAAGACTATAACATGCACCAATCCACATGGAATCGATAATTAAAATACTTTGTTCACGGAAAATCTTACAACAAAATGGCGTGTTGCAAAGTTGGCGTTTGATGTTGTTAGTATAGCAATAGTTGTGTGTTTAAGACTTTTCTACTAATCTCTCTTGTTTCTTTTGTGTGGCTAGACTTTTGAGAATTAGTTTATGCGGGGAAGTATTCGGTTGACCAACTCCTTTTCGATCCGAAATTGAAAGGACGGCTAGGAGACTTAATAGTAGTGCTAAAGAAGAAAAAACAAGCTAAGCAAACGAAAGAGGAGAAGAGAAGCATCTACTTCTTCAACACCCGTGTTTGGAGAAGTCACCACTATGGAGGAGAATCGACCACCACCACCACCGCATGGGCCGTGTGTCAATAGCCCTCGCCATAATGCTCAATTGCCGACAAGCAAATGCAAGGGTTGGAAATAAGCAGGGTTGCTTGACTTCTACTGCAAGTCCATTTCATGGCCACGACCATGAAGACCACTTACTTCACTTACAGTTTTATGAGATCGCGGGGCGGCGGATGCTCAGGAAGACCAAGAAGCAATATTTCAAAGGCTTTCCCTCGTTCTCTAGTGGGAAGGCAAAGATTGGTATCTTGATCAATTGCAGAATGATGACTAATTGGAATGTTTTGGAGAAAAGTTTCTTGAGCGCTTTTTCCTCGATCACGTTTCATGGAGGCTAAGGCGGCTATCTCGGTATTTTCAAGGAGTAACGAGCCTTTGAATCGGGCATGGGAAGATATAAGTCATGCTAAGGAAGTGTCAGAGCCATGGTTTTGTGAGCTTACACAATTCATATTTTAGAAATGGTCTCGACCTCAACCAATTGTTGTTGGATGCCACGGCGGAGGTTCTTTGATGGAAAAAACCGTATGAAGCAATCCAAATAATTGAGAAGATGGGAAGGAATGATCATCAACTCAACATGATCGAGGAGGTGTACAAGTGAAAGCGGGGTTTAGAAATTGGTTGGTCATGAAGCACTTGTGGCGCAAACAAATTGTTTGCAAAACAAGTTGAAGAATTGACAAAACAAATGGCTAAACTTCCTCAACAAATCATGGAGTTACAAGGCGTCAAATAAGCAAGCTCACCAATAGCTTGTTGTGAATGTGCAAGGAGATCATAAAGCAGCTTTTGTCCTCAGGAGAATGAGGAAGCTAACTATGTGGACCAGGCCAAGGGTACCAACAACGAGCTCCACCCTTATCAAAATCAAAACCAAGGTTACCAACAAAGGAGTAATCAAGGTTATCAAGGAGGTGGAGGCAAGATAACAATAATCAAGGAAGGCAAAATCCATATCAAACACAAAATCAAAATCAAAATCAAAGTCGACCACAAACCAAGGTCAACAACAAAACAACCTCAAAATCAAGTAAGATCTTCCAACATTCAAGACACTCTAGCTCGATTTATGCTTCTGGCTAATCAAAACACGGGCGTCCATCAAAATTTGGAACCAAGTGGAGACGACTCGCTAAGACTTTCCGAACAAAGTGCTTGACATCATTTTCCCACTCATGAACAAATCCTAAGGAGCATTGCAAAGCCATAACGAAGTGGTAGAGTTTGTGATGAGAAAAGGAAAGTAGTTGAAAGAAAGAAAAAGTAGTGGAAAGGATGAAGAAGTAATAGTGGAGGAAGAGGTAGTTGAAAAAGATGAAGAGGTTGAAGTCGAAAACATGATAATGTTGATGTGGAGGATGACTTAGTTGAAAATGAGGTGTTAGTTGAAAGGAAAAGGAAAATGGTGTAGTTGAAAAGGAGAAAGTAGAGGAGAAAAATAAGAAAATGAAAAAAAGGAAAAGAAGTAACTTATCCATTGAGAAGTTTACCATATCTCACTTATTCAAAAAGGATGATGCAAAGCACTATGCTAGGTTTATGGATATTTTCAAGCAATTGCAAATAAATATTCCATTCTAGAAACATTAAAGCAAATGCCAAAATATGCAAAATTCATGAAGGATATTTTGACAAAAGAAGATATCGGATCAAGAAACCATAATGGTGGATGCGAGGTTGTAGTGCAATAATTCAACGCACCATTCAGAAGAAAGAGTGATCGGGACGTGTAACTGCCGTTACTATTGGGAGTATATGTTGAAGCGGATTGATTGATTTGGGATCAAGTATCAACTTGATTCCATTATCCATTAATGAAGAGATTGGGGAGATTGAATTAAAGTGTACAAAGATGACATTGCAATTAGCGGACAAGTCTATTACTATTGGTGTAGCTTTAGATTTGTTGGTAAAAGTGGACAAATTCTTTTTCGGTTGACTTTGTTGTCATAGACATGGAGGAAGATGTGGCACCTTTAATTCTTGGAAGACCATTCATGAAAGCGGCAAGGATGATGATTGATATAGATGATGGCTAATGAAGGTAAGAGTACAAGATGAAGAGATTTGCTTTAATCTTTTGAAGCAATGAAGCATCCATGGATAAGAAAGATTGTTTCAAGATTAGCGTTATTGAGGAAGCAACACAAGAGGTGAATGATGATGATGATAGTCGAGATATTGAGGTGTTTGGAAGGAATGGATATTTCAAAGAAATGCACTTGGGAGGAAGAAGGAAAGTTTGAAAAAGGATCTAAAAGATGACGACCAAAACTTGAGTTGAAAGAGCTACCGTCTCATTTAAAGTATGTGTTTCTTGAGGAGGGAGGTAAAAGCCGTAATCATTAGCAATACATTGTCGGAGAATGAGGAGGAAAGCAATTGAAGTTTAAATCGAACAAAAATGCGATTGGTTGGGTCTTAGCCGATTTGAAAGGCATAAGCGGCCTATTATACAACATTATGATGGAGGGAGTACAAACGGTAGCCCAACCTCAGCGGTGATTGAATCCGGTGATGAAGGAGGTAGCAAAGTAGTGAAGATGCTTGAGCGGGGATGATTTACGATTTGGATAATGCGTGGGTGAGCCGGTTCATGTGGTTCCTAAGAAAGGAGGCTTGTGGTTGTATCTAATGATAAGGATGAACTAGTGCAAACAAGAAAAGTGACGGGGTGGAGAATGTGTATTGATTACAAGGAAAAAGCGGCGAAAAGATCATTTTCTCTTGGTTCATGGACCAAATGTTAGAAAGCTTCGGGACAACAATTCTATTGTTTCTTGGATGGTTATTCGGGATATAATCAAATATCGGTGAATCAGGAGATCATGAGAAAGCGGCTTTCACATGTCCGTTTGGAATTTTCGGCGTATAGGTATGCCTTTCGGCTTATGCAATCTGTGACAACATTCAAGGTGCATCAAGCTATATTCACCGATTTGATTGAAAAGACAATTGAAGTTTTATGGATGACTTTTACTTTTTGGAGCTTCATTTGATTTATGCTTGGAAAATTTGGACACCGTCTTGAAGAGGTGTGTGAAACCAACTTGGTCTTGAATTGGGAAAATGAAACTTTATGGTGACCAGGGGATTGTCCTTGGCCACAGATATCTTCGGAGGAATTGAGGTTGACAAAGCAAAATTGATGTTATCAAGGCCCCCACTACCAATGTCAAAGGCATTCAGACTTTTTGGGTCATGCGGGATTATCGAAGATTCATCGAGGACTTCTCAAAATAGCCAAACCTTTGAGCAACTTGCTCAACAAAGATAAGTCTTTCTTGTTTGATAATGATTGTTTGTTAGCTTTTGAAAATTAAAGGAGAATTTGATAAAAGCACCCATAATCCTACGCTAATTGGAAACTCGATTTTGAACTAATGTGTGGCTAGTGATTATGCGGTAGGAGCGTATTAGGCCAAGGAAGAACAAAATCTTCCATGCTATACATTATCGAGCAAAGTTTTGAATGATGCTCGAATAAACTATGCAACAATGAAAAGAGTTGCTCGCAATTGTATATGCATTGGAAAAGTTCGTCCTTACCTAATTGGTTCCAGGTTGTAGTTTTCACGGATCATTCGGCGATAAAATATCGCTTACCAAACCGGACTCTAAACAAAGGCTAATCAGATGGATTCTTCTTTTGCAAGAATTTGATTTAGAGTCCGTGATAAAGTTCGGAAAATTTGGTAGCGGATCATTTGTCTCGCTTAGTGAGCGTAAAATTACGGACAAGGAAAAAGAGGTGAAGGAGGAATTCCGGATGAGAAGTTATTTGCAATCCAAGAAGCGTAGTGGTTTGCCGACATGGAAAATTACAAGGCCGGGATTAATCTTGGAAGATTTGACTTGGAATGAGAGGAAATTTTTAGCGATCTGATATTATGTGTGGGATGAACCTTACATTTTAGGTTGAGTAGTGATGGATTGCTAAGAAGGTGTGTGAGCGATGAAGAGGCCAAAACATTCTTTGGCATTGTCACAATTCCCTGTGGGGACCTATAATGGAATCGGACGGCCACCAAAGTCCTGATCGGGATTTTATTGGCCTTATTATTCAAAGATCGTATGCTCGCTAAGTCATGTGACAAATGTCAAAGAAGTGGCGGGATAGGAAAAGAGATGAAATGCCGTTGAACAATATGTTGAAAGTGGAGGTATTTGATTGTTGGGAGATTGATTTTGTCGGTCCTTTTCCATCTTCGTTTCAAATGAATATATTCTTGTAGCTATGGATTATGTGTCAAAGTGGGTGAGGCATTGCCGCCTAAGGGCCAAGCCTTAGCTGTTATCAAATTTTTGAAAAAACATTTTTCTCGTTTTGGTGTGCCTAGGGTGCTCATTAGTGATGGTGGGTCGCACTTTTGCAATGCATTATTACAAAACTTTTGAAACAATTTGGTGTAAAACATAAGGTGGCGACCCTATCACCCTCAAGCAAATGGCCAAGCCGAGGTGTCTAATAGAAATCAAAAGATTTTGGAAAAAGCTGTTTGGGTTCTCGAAAAGATTGGTCACAAAAATTAGATGAAGCTTTGTGGGCGTGTCGAACCGCTATAAAGCTCTATGGACTAACCCGTTTCGGGTTGTGTATGGCAAACTTGTCACCTCCGGTAGAGATGGAGCACAAAGCATTGTGGGCCCTCCGATTCTTAATTTTGATTCATCCTTGGCGGGTGGCGAAAATTACAACTCGTTCAATTAGAAGAAATGCGAGGCGTATACATTCAAGAGAGTACAAGCAAAAGTTAAGGTTTCTCATGATAAGAAGATAAAGATCAAGGAATTAAGGCGGGACAAAGGTTCTCTTGTTCAATTCTCGGATGAGGCTTTTAGGAAAACTCAAAACAAAGTGGTCGGTCGTTTTAATCAAAGTCAAAGAATATGGTGCAATTGTCTTGCAAGATCTTGCACGAACAAAAGAATGGACGGTGAATGGGCGCGGTTGAAGCAGTGCGTTGGCGGAGAGGTGAGCCCAACATAGCCGAATCCTTCTTTGATGATCAATGATCATCATGAACCGTCGAGCTCTAAGCGTTAAACAAAAGCTTGTTGGGAGGCACCCCAACATTGTAAATATTCTTCCTTGAACTCATTTACACTTGCCTTATTTGTTAATTTTCTTTTCTTAAAATTTCAAAATTCGAGCCAGCCTCAGTAACTTTGACCATCTGGCAAACTTTTGCTCAGATGGGACAGCGGTGATCAGGATTAAAAAATTTTTTTGCAAAATCATTTTGGAGGCCCAATCGTGGCCTAGTTAGTTTTAAAAGGGTTAGGGTTATTTTAAACCATTTTCCTATTTTCATCATCTTTCTTCATCCTCTCAAAATCCCAAAATCCCCAAAAAATCTCAAGATCTTTGCAATTTCTTTGTCAAATCACTCACCAAGGCATCCTAGTAAGTATTCTATGTTTTCCTTTCTCAATTTAGTATACATTGCATGTTTAGGTTAGATTTTGAAAACTTAGGGTTAGGAATTTTCGAATTTTCTCTTAGAATTAGGATGTTTTGTGTTAGAAAGTAATAGGATGTTATTTTAGCTACTAGGAAGTGATTGTGTGGAGAAAAATTACATTTTGCGGAAGAATTTTTACGCAAATCATGACTTCGGTAGCATCTGCAATTTTGAAAAATTCTTCTGCTGTGTTTTAGTATTCCAGATTAGTTGTAATGCTTTGGTTGGTTGGTTTGCTTTCTTTGTTTGCATGATTCATTGCTAATGGACACCTCGGTGTCACTTTTCCGATTGATTTTGTGTTGAAAATTTGGATGGCACCTAAGCGACAAAGAGTTTCCTCTGCTTGAGCCTCTCGACTTCTTGTGTTCGATCTTTGTTCGATTTAAGGGCTGCTCGGAGGCTCGCTACAAAGAGCTCGAGGAGCGAAACATACGGGTGGCGCACCATCGCCTCCGTGAGCAAGGGCCTACCACCGCCTCATGTCATCCTTGATAACTACGGGTTGGAAGTTCTTTGTAACCTCGGACAAAGGTGAGCGTGGAGCTTGTTCGCGAGTTCTATGCTAATGCTATCCGGCCGAGGATGTGAGTTTAGGTTTGCTTCCGTTGTTGACAAATCCGTTTCTTTCTCTCGCTCGTGAATCAGCAGTTTTACGGGCATCAGTTGGACACCCGGAGGACCAGTGGATGTCTACCATGAGCACGGCTCGTGGTAATTGGGATACGACATCTTTGAAGAATAAGCTACATTTTCGGGCATTCTTATGAATTGAATCGGGCTGGTCAACCTTTGAAATTCACGGGGCGGTCAAAAGGATGCGGCGTTATGATGTGTGTGCTCTGCAATCGAAACCTAGAAGCCACGCCTCTTGATACCCATGGAGGCCGGGTTTGATTGCTTACATGCTCGATGAGGTAAATTGATTTTGGCCGTCGATAGCGAATGGTGAAGAGGTTACATAGTTATACCTCCGAAGGCGTATAAAGTGTGCTCTCATATCGAGGGGTTGATCATGGGTTTGCTTAAGAAGCAAAGATGGCCTTTCTGCGATGGGACACCTTACCATTGATGGAGTTGTTGATGATCACTCATGATCGATTTTGTAAGGTCCTTGATAATCTGCTGCCCGTGTGTACCGATTCTGACCTTCCTCGAGCAAGTCCATCGGAAGAATGGAGCAGTGCATCTCGCTCATCGAGAGAGCATTTTGTTTATGCATGAGAGCATGGAGCACCTTGCTCTGCAGTTAGAGGCCGGGGTGAACCATTTCACTTTCGCCGGGTGGCAGCTCGTGCATATCTTTGGTTGGCGGGGTCGGGCCAAATCTTGAGAGGAGGTGGGAGATGAGGATGATGGTGAAGAGTTAAGTTCGGTTCGACTCGAATTCGATTGGAGATTCGATTCGAGACCACGATTGATTTTCTCTTATTTTCTGTTTTATTTTACTTTCACATTCTAGTTCTAGATTTTACTTTTGCATTTTAGTTTTAAACTTTGGATTTTGTTGGTTGCCATCCAATTTTGGGGATTGGCTTGTAATTCAATTAATTTTTGTAGGCATGAAGCCTAAATACTTCTTTTAAGTTTTAAACACCATTTTGGGGTGTCGTTTCATTTTAAGTTTAGTTTCTTTTATTTTGTTCTATTTTATTTTATTTTTAGATTATAGTATTTAGTTTGAATTTACTTCTTGTGGTTTGTCCGGATTTTTCAAATGGTTCTTCAAAGCTAGTAAGCGTGTTTCACCAAAGTGATGGTGATGATAAAATTCTCGATTCATTCCACGAAGAAGGTACACATTTAATCGTTTTCTAGAAACATAACATGTCTATGAAATTTGTTCTTTATGCAAGATATTTTGGCATGTACAAAAAAAAAATTGTGTTCACATTCGAATCATTAGGACATAAATCATATATGTGAGAAGCTTCCACTTTTTACCAAATATTGAGTGTCTGATAGTTGTGTTAACTCGTGTGATTCATGCTTAATCTTTACTTGTTTGTGATAACTTGGAAACTAAGAAATGATCAAGGCAATTTTTGTGCATTATGAGGAAAACCACCAATTCTAAAAGGGCTTGATTACCGTGAGAGTGAATCCTTGTGAACCCTTTTGAGCTTAAATAGTATTTGTAGGATGAATGTATCAAATCGACTAATTGTTAAGTAGGCCACTTAATAGTTGTCGATGATCTTTGAAAAATTCAATGATAATTCATTCTATAAATTTTCTTGTTGATGAATACCACCCCTTTTGTCAATTAACCCTTGAAGAGCATGTCTTGAATAAAAAGGATTGATATAAATGAAGTTGGGAGGTGGATCAAAAGAACCTAAATTTATGGCACAATGATCCTAAAGAAGGAAGAGAATAGAGAAAAGAAAAATACAAAGAAGAAAGAAATTTGTTTATGAAAAGAAATCAAAAGAAAAAAAAAAGAGGATCATTGTGTGGAAAGAAAAGAGGTTGTGAATAATGAGATGGGAATTAGTTGTGAAATGCTCTTCATATCCTTTTACCGATTCGTTTCAATGGCTTTGTACTTAAATATCTCTTGTTTCTAACCTAAGCCAAGTTACAACCTTGAAAGTCCTTAGTGATCTTCGTTTCCGTTTATCATTTAACTTGTTTCGATGAATGCATGAATTATTACGGATGTGCATAATTATTAGTGAGAGTGTTTGGTCCTTTGTGAATATACATTTTGTTCTTCTTGAATTTTGAAGAAATGATTAGGTGATTCAAGTGTGAACATATCTTTTATTTTGTTATATGTTTTGATATATTGTGTTTAGAACTTAATTCATGGCCATGTTGTGTTTAGAAGAAGCGATTGATGAGTGCTTTTACTGGTATGTCGAGTTTGAACCATTACTCTTGTGTGAGTTTGCATGCTTGCATTTTGTTCTTTCTAGCTTTGCAAGATTATTGACTTTTGTTTGGGGACAAACAAAGAAGTAAGTTGGGGAGAGTTGTTAAGGACCAATTTGTAGTTATTTTGTACATTATTTTGTGGTCCTTAACAATGTCTTTATATTAATTTGTATATTTATTCTAGTATTTTGTTTTAATTAGGTTTTATTTAGTTTTTGTTTAATATATATTATTTAACTTACTTTCACTCTTAATTGTAGGAATTTATTAACTAATTCTCCCACTTGGATTCAAGGGCACTTGAAGAGCTTTAGGGATGATTCTTTTGAAGATAATTTTGGAAGAGGAAGCATACTCTGGTCGCTCGTGTGATGCCGACATGAGTGCGCTCGTAGCGACTTAACAGCCTCGGTAGCGATCTGAAATCGGAAAAAAGGACAGCCCATGCTTTCACCTTTAGACCACCAACCCATCACTTCACCAGACCTTTTTGGCTTGTAAAGGAAGCAAGAAAACACATACCATCATTATCTTTTCATCTTGGAAAATCTAGGGCAAGTTTAGGAAAGAAAAACCATAGCTTTTCTCTTGATTTTTCTCATGTTCATCATCTTTACCAACAATCTTGAGAGCAAGGCAACCATGGAAATGAGTAGCTAAGCTCCTTTTGTGTCAAGATTAGAGGTAGTTGATCTTTATAGTATGTATTTCTTTTAATCCATTGGTGTATGAACATGGTTGATGATTAATATAGTTGAATATCTTTGTTATTCATCTTTATGCTTTGAGTTTTGCTTGGAAAAGAATATTTCAAAGTGACCTAGGATATTCATCCTCTCATAAACAAATGCTAGGAATAGATTTGTGTGTTAGAGTTTACAAAATATTGAACTTAATGATTATCATGCTAATAGTTGTAGTGAGGAATCATGCAAGGATTAACATGATAACATTCCACAATCTTGGTGGGAAATCTACAAGATTGAGAGGATATGTATTTGTAGAAATCATCTATTATGTTCATCGCTTGATTAAAATGAATATGTATGAAACTAGATCAATGAAACTAATCTTGACATGCCTTCTTAAAAACAATCTCAAACTCTCTCTAATCAAACTATAACTCTCTTTGAAAGAATTAATTTAGGTGTTGTTTGGAAACTCATGGTTCTAGTAGAGTAGATAACAAACCCTTTGGTTACATCATCTTAAAACATACTTTTCTATTGAAAGACTATAACATACACCATCCACATGGAATCGATAATTAAAATACTTTGTTCACGGAAAAATCTTACAACAATCAGTCCATTCGAAATCCGCCGTCTTTCTAATAGTTGCGAAGAAATGAATTGACTTGTCACCTGCACAAGACAAAAAACGGGACAACGCTGCCAACCGACCAGTCAGTTATTGAACTTCGCGAATGGTAGTCGGACTCCTCATGTCAATCAACGCACGGAATTTGTCAATTTGCTTTTATTCCCACTTGTCAACATGAAACCCAAGAACTTTCTAGCCTGTACCCCAAAAGTACATTTATCTGGGTTCAAGCGCATACTGTACTTCCGAATTGTTGCAAAAGTTTCCTCTATATCAACAACATTCTTGCGGTCAACAATAATCTTAACAACTATGTCATCTACATATACTTCATATTTTGCCCAATTTATGGAGCGAACACCATGTCCATGAGCCTCGACGATGGCGTCGACATTCTTCAAACAAATGACATTACCTTGCAATACTAGTTCTTCCGATCTGTCATGAAGGTTGTTTTTAAGCGTCTTTCGAGTTCATTCGATTTGATTATACCGAATAGGCATCTAAAAAGCTTAGGTCGGACCCGAAGCCCCATCGATTAACCGATCAATATGAGGTAGTGGATAGGGATCCTTTGGACATGCTTTGTTGAGATCTGTAGAGTCCACACATTCTCTGCTTCCCGTCTTCTTCTTGACCATGTTGGACGGCCGGTCGGATCTTGTACTTCTCCATAAAACCGACTTTAACCCGTTTCTCGACCTCTTACATTATAACCTTCCTTTTCTTCGCCACTTTTACGCTTCCGTTGAGATATTGGCTTCACATCTGGTCAAGTGCGGATGATGACACATAACATCCGGTCGATACGATATATCAGTTCCCAGCAAAGAGGTCCAAATTTTGCTTAAGAACTTGGATTATCTCGGCCTCTTCTTTTACGGATAGTTGTGTTCCCAGTGATTGATCTTTGAAGGTTTGGGCTGATCGTACCTCTTCGTATCCTCCTATGGAGTCAAGTTGTCCTCCTTAGGATCCTCTCTATATCGATATCCACTCGTTAACTTTATGGTCCGTCGGCTTTTGACATGCAGACTTCTTTTTAGTTTTCATGTTATCCTTGTAGCATTCTTGGCGAACCACGGTCCCGGACAATACCATGACCCTCACCAAATGGATACTTCATGGTGAGGTACAATGTTGACAAAACCGCCTCTAGAGCATTGAAGGATGGTTGGCCGATAATGATATTATGCGCGAGGAAGCATTAACTACGAATATCGGATGCAAACATCCTTGGCATTTTCATTTGTCCCAAATGTGGTCAACAACGGGAGATGGCCCAGCGCTTTTGCTCTCGAGAAAACCTACCAAGGTTCCAGCGAATGATAACAATTCCTTGGGGTCAAAATCCATCCCCAAGCTTCACAATACATAACATCCGTGAACTTCGGATCGACCAACACTCGCTTCACGATCTACGATTTGCACCTTAATGACCATCGGGTCGTTTTCATGAGGTAGAATACCTTTTGAGTCTTCGGAAAAAGCCACTATCACGGATCATCATCGGTTGATGACACGAGCCACATGCATTACCCCGCACATATCTCTTACGGTGAGATGGTGGATCCATCTCCCATGAAACATCTGAAATGGTATTGGCGTATGTCGGGTTAATCATCTCACGAACCTCCTCGGCTACTTTACCCTTCTTTCTTGATGGAGAACCTGAAGCTTCCTCTCGCTTCAGTGGTGGGCTACACTTGTCGTCCTTTTCTGGACCGTCTTTCGCATAGGACAATAGCTTGCCCTTCTGGATCAACTTTTATATTTCCTTGTGCAATTGAATACAAGCCTCCGCCGTGTGCCCTCTAATGCGATGGTAAGCACACCAAGCCTCCATATTTTTTCCCATGACAACATTTTTCGATTCAGGCCTCATTGGCTTAGGAAACAGATTTAAATGGTTCACGTCTTTCCAGATGTCTTCCCTTCTGGCATTCAATGGTGTGATGGTTTCATCCGACCTTAGGGCCTGACGTAACCGTGATTGAGGTCGCTTCTCTCGGGCATGTTCCTAGGACGTTGACTGATCCCGAGATCGGGTTCTCTAATTCGAGCTATCATATCCGCCCTTGTCTTTCTCTTTTGCATCACGGGTCCTCTTTTCCATGTTGCTCTCTTCAGCCTTCACATAACACTCCGCCCGGGTGATAATTTCATCCATACTCTTAGCCGACTTCTGAGCCAATAACTCATTGAATTGCCCGACTTTGAGTCCATGATGAAATGCTTCCACGAAGATCTCTTGATTAGGGTGGGAAACCTTTATGGTCTCCTCATTGAATCTATCCATGTAGTTACGCAACGACTCTGATGGCGGTTGTCGACACTAAATAGTGAGGTGTTAGCTACCTTCGGTGATGATTCGTGAAGCGCTAAATTATCTTTCTAGTAAAATCACGGCCATCACGGAGAGTCGTGGCGAGCCCATATATCATCGTGGCGATTCCTTTAAAGTACCATCCATTAGCTTGCACTTCAGGTCGGATGCTCTATCGGCGCCATGGTATTGTTGAAATAATGTGCTCACGAGGATCCTTCTTTCCATCATATGTTGCCGGCCGGGGTTTAAAATTTTACGGAACAAGATCATCCCAATAAGTGGGATAGAGGTTGCGTTCCAATAGCTCTATCTCCTTCTCTTTAGCTTCGTCCATGCTCCTTTGCTAAAGGCGTGGACACTATCTTAAAGGGTGTCATTGTGTTGGCGTAAATCGTCAATCATAGCCGCCAATGTGCGGTATGGCGGGTGGTCCCGATGGTATTATTGACATCATGCTTTCAATTATCGTGCGGTGGCACGGGATAAATTTCACGAGGCCCCACGGTGGCATAAATGTTCTTGCTAGAAAAAGCGTATAGATCGTTTAGGGATTTGGAAGCTCAAGCAAAGTATCTTGAACTTCAAGCTATCGAATGTCTTGCTTATCCGTGGTGCCACCTCTATCATTACTTCCTGTAACGTGCCCGTCAAGCTTTTAAGGTGGAAGTTACAATCCTTCTAAAGCTCGGATTCGGTTGTAGCGGTGCCGACTTGGATCATGGCACTTTAAGTCGTGGTATGTACTGGGTCATACTCTGCCTTCATATGTATAATTTGGTCGGGGACCATACTAAACTTATACTCCTTCTCTACTATTTGGTCGAGGTTCATACTCGACTCATTCTCCGCTTCCTTCCTTTAAGCGGCCGGGGACCATACTGCTAGTATTTTGTCTCTTTCGCCTATTTGTCCAGTGCATACTCGACTTATACTCTGGCATCACCCTTTCCGTCTTTATAGCTCGGTTAGGATTTTATGTATGTTCGACCTCAATCAAAGCAACAAAATCTTCAAATAAAAAATATATCAATCATGCTCATTGACCTCCCTCCCTACACCATGAGTATTTCTTTGCCTCATTGGGTAAAGCGATTATCTCCATTAACTCAATGAAATATTTGAACTCAAACATCTCTTGCGATCTATGATATTCATTGCAGCCCATCCTTTTGGAAGAACTTCTTATTGAGTTGAAATCCCAATTCAAGCACCATTCACCATTAACCCATTTTCTCCTAAATGTTATCAAATGTTCCCAAAGCCTCCTCTTCAAAGCTCAATTGCAAAAAAGAATAGACATTCATGAAATAACATGCCTTGCCTTTAAACATTGCTTTATTGCCGATGAAACCATCCCCTCTAAAGTTGAAAATTTGGATTATTGCTTTATTCCTTTAGATAATAATCATGCCTTCTGATGAATTCTTTGAAGTCTGCTCTCCATCGTTATCAAACCAAAATGATTTAGCTACCCATTCTTACATCTCCTTAATTTTTGTTTCATGTAAGAAACACATATCTGCGCGTCCTTTTTTGAGAATTTCCTTCACTCACCTCCTTTGAGTAGGCTTCCACCATTGTAATATTGAAAGTAACTATATTCATGATTCCAATACTTCTTTGGCCTTTTGGTAATCCAATTTTTCAACTTTTTCCCTAACCTTCTTCTTCATACAACTCCGACATAGGCATTGTCACCATTATTTCATTTTTCTTACTTCTTCGGCCTCAACATAGACACTTACCATAAATCTTTCTTTTTGTTGAGTGTCTATGTTGAAAATAAAAACATTTTCAGAACAAATTCCAAAGCAAACCTTTTTGCCAATAACTGATTTCAAATAACTATTCTATTTATGTCAAAAGATTGTTATATTAAATATATATGTGAAGTGAAAGAAATGATGCCTATTAGAAAAGCATTGAGAGACTCTTTGGGAATTTTGATAGTATAACATGTTAAAGATTATTTTCCGATTAAATTGTTTCTTTTTAGATTTATCTATTATTTTTCTTTTTCTTGTGAGTAAGTGAATATTTATTGACTTGCATTGACAAAGAAAGAGATGGGAGGATGTTTGGGGGATCTGAATCCACTGCATTTAAATTTTGACACAGTCACACATTCAAATAAATCTAGATCATTTATATAAAATTCATCGGACATTTGTAATAATTCATTCATTTATTTTAATGGCCTAGATTAAGTGACTACAGATAATCCAAATCCATGTTTGAGTGCATTTTGTTACTTTGATTCACTAAACCCGTGAAAGAAAGAAGTGAGAGAATCTCCTTGGAGAAGTCTTTCTTTTCTTAATATTATGTTTCAACTTTTATATTTACTTTTAAAATTTAACATGTTCAATGACAACTATTAGGAAAAGGAAATATTTATATAAAAGTTGAAATATATTTATATAAGACTTCATTTCTTGCATGTTCGTATAAAATATTTTAAAAAGTCAATTAATAAAAATTGTACCAGTTATAATATAAAATTGTAAAAAAATATTAAGAAAAGAAAGAAGTCAATTAATAGAATATTTCGATGCATTTTTACCTTTCACTACTCTTTTTGAGTGTTACATATGTTGAAATATTAGATTTAGTATTTAAATATAATTTAAGTTGTATAATTTTAAATTTAATTAGAATTGTATACAAATAATTATAGTTTATATAGTTATTTATTCAATTCAATTTATATTAGAATTTTTCTTTTTCTTTATTTTTTGTTTTTCTCTTCAATAAAAATGTCTCACGCACTAACAAATTTGTATCTAGAGATTCAGTTAGATTCTTGAGTGTGTTTTTAAGAATCACATGTCACAGATCGTATTTCCAGATTCACTAGTAATCGTTGCGAATATGAATGGTAAGAATAGCATTCAAATTATCTTCCAACTCATGCGGTGAGAATTGGATTCGATGGAGAAAACATATGCAATCTCTTTGGCTTTCATGAAACTTTAGAAGTTGTTACTAATGGTGTTCTTGTGTTTGTTGCGGATCAACTAATGCACAAAAGACTACGCTGATAAATCCAAGAAGAAGGATTGTAGGGTTGCATATTGCATTTAGGCGGTGGCCGTCACGGTGAACTTTGTGGGATCTCTCATGTGAAATCTGCGAAGGAGGCATGAGATATTATTGTCAATTATTATGAAGGAGGTGAGAAAGTCAAGGTTGTCAAGTTGCGGACCTTGGGTCGACAATATGAATTGTTGTTGATGGGAGAAGGCGAAAAGATTGCGGTATGTCGAAGGTTGAAACTTCGTACATCTCATGAAGGGTTGTGGTGAAGCCCTAGCGATAAGATGATAGTTTATAAGGTAATGCGTCGTTGACCCTCACTTTTATCACGTTATCGTGTACATTCGCATTCAATCAACTTGAAACCCTAAAAGCGGAAGATTTGGTTAGTTCAAGTGCATGCGATCGGGATTGTCGAAATAAAAAGAGTTCAAGATTTGATAAAAGCTTTGCAAGTTCGATCATGGAAAAGAATGGTGATTCTAAAAAAGACAAAGTCGACAAGACTCGTGGAAAGAAGTCTTGTTCGAACCCTCATGACATCGGGTTGAAGATAAAACTTTTGAATCCTCGAAAGAGGAGAAGGAAACTATCAAAAGAACAAAGAAGATAAAAATGTGTGCAATGCTATAAGCATGAAAAGTGGGGTCACTTAGCAAGAATTATTGGTACAATAAAACAATGAATTGACGAGGGCGAATGAGCTAACCTTGAGCAAGATTGAGATGATTATGAAGATGGTATGGTGGTTATGGTTGTAATCGTGATAACCATGTCGAATCAAAGATCGATTTCTCGATTAATTTGTTCGGATCACATAATTGGTCAAAATCGTGGTTATGATTTCAACGAATCGAAAAGAAAGTAAGATAAAACTTATTGAAAATAGTTTGTTGCAAGCATAATGACACGTGACTTCCTTAAGGGAATATGAGGCCATGAAATCATATGTTACGCTCCAAAAATCATTCACTGATTTGAGAATCACTTGAATTGGAAGTGTGAACCACCACCATGAATCATCTCAAACACTCATGTAACACTTAGTTTATACCGGAATGATTTTTTTAAAGATGTCACTTTTACAACTTAACCATAGAACTCCTTTCTTCTATAGCTTACTAAAGGGACACTATTTAAAATATTCACTTATGTTACGAGGCTGCTTCCCGTTTGAACCAGACCTCGCCTCCAAATTACCACGGCAATAGCCGCAATCAGCAGAAACTCCGATCACATGTTTCACTTCCACCGTCTCAGAACTCTCCTCTACAGCCGAATCCCAAAATGGCACCTTCTTCAAACAATCTCCTTCTCCACCGCCACTTCGGATTCCTTCACTGTCTCCTACCTCACCAACATTCTCGGTTTATCTCCACAAAAGCTCTCAAAGCATCCAAACGACTCCGTTTCACCACCCCGAAAACCCAATTCCGTCATCACCTTTTCAAAACCCACGGTTTCTCTAACCCCAAATCAATCTATCATCCTCAAAGCCCCAACACTGTTATCATCCAACCCCACAAAACCATTCTCCCAAAGTTTCAATTTTAGCCTCCAAGGCGCTTCCCCTCCGACATAGCCGCCACCGTCACCAGAAACCCCTTTTCCTAGGCTCAAGCCTGAAACGCATTATCCTTCTTTTGAATTGGTAAGAAGTTTCTGTCCCTCTGATCAAAAAGCTATTACTTCAATCATTTTTTGTCCCTCTTCTATCAGTGATATCCGCATGAAACCAAATCTTCAATTTTTACTCGATTCCGGTGTCACCCCTTCCAGCATTTACCGTTTGCTTTGCTCTAGACCTTCTGTAATTTGTTCTACTGATTTGAGAAAGACTGTGCAGGAGATTAAGGAATTAGGGTTTTATCCTTCCAAATACAATTTTTGTGTTGCATTACTTGCCAAAGGCTATCTCTAAATCCCAATGGGATGCTAAAGTTGATGCCTTGAAGAGCTGGGGTTGTTCTCAAGATGTCATTTTTGATGCCTTCAAAAGACAGCCTAATTTTATGCTACGGTCTCCGGATAAACTCAACGGGGTGATGCGGTTTTGGGTCGAAGAACTTGGTTGGGATCTTTCACTGCTACTGGCAGCACCGGATCTTTTTGGATTTAGTATAGAGAAAAGGTTTATTCCTAGGGCTTCTGTTGTCAAGTATCTTCTTTCGAATGGTTTGATGAAGAAAGATGCTAGCTTAGTAACACCATTTTATCTGTCCGATGAGAAGTTCATGCAAAGGTATGTGAAACGGTTTGAGGATGAAGCATCTAGGCTATTAAAGCTGTATCAAGGGTAGGATTCTTGCGTCTGGTATTTGGATAAGTTTTCAAAACACATTTTGTTGTAACTGAATAAACCAGGCATATTATGTTTATTCATCTTGTTATACTTTATTTGTGCTGTTCCACTTGCTCTTTTAGTTGGAACCTTTTTTGTTGTTGGTCACAGTTTTGACTTATATCCTCATGTACTAGGGAATTAGGACAATGCTTTAGTTTCTAACAAAAATAAGTGTGGAATTAGAGAGCAAGAAAGTAGAAATATTTTTAGAATGTGGGAGTAAGCATATATTGCACTATATTGTTTTTTTGTATGATTTCAGATAAAGTCTTTGATTCAGGGTTTTCTTTAGAAGCTAACTCAAGTTTGGATGACTATTTAGCTCACTTGTGTGGGTTGAATTCATCTTAATATCAACAGGCTCTTGATGATTATAACGAGAGCATGGAAATGGTGAGCAATTAGTTGCATGCCATTCTTTCCTTCTCTTCAAATAATAACCTTATCAAGTTTACCCTTCACCTTACCATTGATCAAATATGGCTCTTATATGCATCCTTGCCTGTCAAGCTGAGTCGAGAACTTTCTGAGATCAGTTCTGAACCGTTTTCTGGCATAATCGACATTTTGTTGATCGGTTCTAGTATTGAATTTGCCACAGAGTAATCTCTTTAATCTAGACAGAGAACTTTGAACTAAATAAGACATGGTTGAGTTTTCCCACCATGCTTTATTTATCAAGAGGATGTTTCAAAAATTGAGCATCCCAAAGCGCGGAGATTTCTTATCAAAACTACTGCTATGAGCAATGTTTTAGAATTCAGGTCGTCGTCTAGCCAATGAGACCTCTGAGTCATGGTTCTATTGCTTTAAACCGCACAAACTGGGGCGATACCGTGATCAAACCGTTCATATAACGGAATTGTAGATACTATTGGGTTATGGTTAAACTAGTTGAACTGTTCTGTTTTAAAATATTGAGATTGACCAATAGACCAGTTGGAGATTATGGTTTTGTTAGGGACATGACAGAAGAAACGGCTCTGAAAGGAAATGGGCCCAAGGAGTGGAGCTTATGTAAAGGAAAAAACAGGAAAAGGGAATGAAATTGCAGAGAAGTAGGGGTCATGAAAGAATCTATCTGTTTTGCCCAGACTATAGTGCATTCTCTGCGTGGAGGGAACATTCTCTCTGCATTATCTTTTCATCCTCAATAATACCTAATTCTCACTGTGATTCTTTATTTGTTATTTTGCTTGTTATGTATTTGTGGTTTGCAACTGTTTTTGTCTATGTTGTTATATTTAAAATCTAAAAAATGTGTTGTGTTGGTAGTTACAAATATGCACTAGTAGAAGACCCGTGGTAAAAATATTTACATCTTAAATTATCTATTTTAAATAAAATTAAAGTTAATGAAAAAATCATGCATGAAAGTGTAATAGCATAGATACAAATTGTCCATAAGTCAATAACTATCTCATCATTAAAAAACATGTTTATGATTTTTTTTTTACTTGGATCTATCTCCCGTGTCCCTTTATGCGATCACTTATAACACTAAATGAAATCAACATGATTAAAAACTACTAAAAGTTATATGTCAACTTAAATTCTATTTTTGTTAGAAAGAGGAAGATATTATTTAATTAATATATATATATATATATATATATATATATATATATATATATATATATATATATATATATATATATATATATATATATATATATATATATATATATATATATATATATATATATATATATATATATATATATATATATATATCATTAAGACATTATATTTTCAAATTAATTTATACATTCAGTAGAAAAATACATATTTAATGTATGCAAAGATAAACTAAGCGGAAAACACTCCTGACCAAATAGGCTCGCGACCAACACTTTAGAAGGACTTGTGTTGAAAATCGAGCATTGAGGTCGGATATCAAATTCGGGTGAAGAAACTCACGACTCGTCGGAAACTTCACAAGACTCGTCGAAACTTCACGAGTTGCTAGAAAATTCATAAGACTCACGAAACTTCATGCGATTCACCAAAAATGCATGAGATTCATCGGAAAATTTGTAAGGTTCATCACAAAATCTAGAATTGGTAGCGACCTCCACTTGAAATCACCAACACTAGCCTTATTCTCGACCTAAGCGACACTTGAGCCCCATGAAGGCTAACCTAACTAGCATCTAACTACCTCGAATACAAAAATCGGGAGAAAGGAATAAGGAGCTTACTTGATTGTGACAATGGATGATAGTTGCGGTGCTCATGACAACAACAACGACAACAAAATCTCAAGGTGTGAGAGGCTGAAAGGAGAAAATTTAGGAACTATTACAAATGAGGCCCTTTTCTTTTTATAGACCTACGAAGCGAGACTAACAGCGTGCGCGCTAGGAAAACACAAATTTCTTTAGCCATCATTAAACCTTGTACCTAGACTAACTCATCACGCATGCAACAAGACATGTGGCTCGAAGCACGTAATGTATCGACTTCAAGCTTCCACACTACGTCTCCCCAAGCGATAAACATCCTCATCGAGCGTGGCGTCATGCTCCATTGTCACAGGGCATATCCTCGAAAATTCATAAGATATCCTTATCCCAAACAACATCGGCGGACGATGCACATATCTCTTCGATGCATGGGCAAAACTTAAGTCATCACTTCTATGGTCATAGCAGCGACTTGAGGAGCTCTTGATCTAGGCGGCCCAACTAGACATGGCCCAATCAATTCGCTTGGAAACTACGAAACCCATTGGCCTAATCAACTTAAGCGGAAGGACACATTTTCCTCGTGACCACGATCGCGATGGCGGAACAACCATAAAGATGACAAGGCTACCTGAGAATATCCTTTCTCGTGGCAATGGCTAGTTACGGACTCATATCTGGCTAGTTTGAGCACCTCCTGGGGTCTGGGTGCGATCTGCTCTTGGAAGTTACCTATTTTCTAGGGCACGATATCTGACCAAAAATATGGACCAATTACTAAGCGGGGCATTATATAAACCACTTACACTTGGTATCAAATATTGAATATTCATTTCTAAAACCCAGACTTTATATCTTGTATCTCTTTGCACTTTTACTTATTTGAGCATTGAAGTGCCTTGTAGGTACACCTTCTCTCTTTGTTTCGACATTGGAACATAGTTGCCAACCATACAAGTTTTGATCATCGATAAGATCAACTATATGAAATGACAAATAAACCTTCATATATATGTAATATTCTATACAAATTAAGGATATTAAGGTATTTTAGGTGGGGCTCTAGGCGAGAGGATATTTACGTCACGTTTGTCCACGAAATGCTTCGGAAAGACTTTGTTCCTCATCCTCGTCCTACAAAGAAAACTCCGCGTCTTTGAGACCTCAAGCGGAAAATCTTTGTGAAATCCACCTATGGAGACAACTTGATATACATTTACATGGCATTGGGCTTGCCTTAAGGAGAATCATGTTTAATGGCGTTTACTTATCCCATAACCGCATGTACACTTTTGGTCACCTTTCCATTATAAATAAATAAGTAAATTGATGGTCTAAAGTGATCATAGTTGGTGGTGTTTGTCATTAGTATGAGTGGCAAAGCAGTGGTACTGTTTTGATCTCACTTTTGAGGACTTTAGTTTCACCCTAATGTGCCTACTTGGCTCCGTTTTCAGCGTGAACTTTTACAAGCATGTGTATTTTCATAAATTTTTATGTTTTTTAAATGATGCAATGTCCGTGGACTTTCTCATACCCTCATTTTTGTGGGACAAAGTTAGATTTTAAACCCACATATTTAACTATACTTGTCCAATCTCATCCTATTTTTTTACGTGGTCTTACAGGACGAGTATAAACGAACGAAGATACCTGTTTGCGACCCATAATCATTTATTCATAGTGGAGCTCTAGAACTATGAGAATTGTGGTTGAAGTTGAAGTAGTGATATTGTGTCACTTTTATAACATATTTTATCGCTCTTTTTAGCCTCTTCTTCTTTTAAGTGAACAAATTTAATTTAATTTTCACTGTTAAAACGAATTCACTCTACCACCGAAGGAGATTTTCTAAACATCTCATGTTTCATCTCAACAAGCTTTCTTCAACCCCAAAATGTTACCTTCTTTTTCCCAAACCCCATTCTTTCAACTTCTTCTCCACCACTTCAGATTCAAACCAACAATCCTTCACCGTTTCATATCTCACTAACAATTGTGGTTTATCTCAACAAGATGCTCTCAAAGCATCCAAACGCATCAATTTCACCACCCCCGAAAAACCCGATGCCGTCATCGACTTCTTCAAAACCCACGGTTTCTCCGACCCCCGAATCCAATCCATCATTCGCAGGAACCCTCAGCTCATCCTCTCCAACCCCATCAAAACCATTCTTCCAAAGTTTCAATTTTTATCCTCCAAAGGCGCTTCTCCCTCCGACATAGTTGCCACCGTCACCAGAAGCCCTTTTTTCCTTCGTGCAAGTCTTCACAAACGCATTATTCCATCTTTTGAATTGGTAAGAAGTTTCTGTCCCTCTGATCAAAAAGCTATTACTTCAATCATTCTCTGTCCATCTTACCTTTGTGATGTCCAAATGAAACCAAATCTTCAATTATTACTAGACTCCGGTGTCACTCGTTCAACCATTTACCGTTTGCTTTGTTCTAGACCTTCTGTAATATCTTCTACTGATTTGAGAAAGGCTATGGAGGAGATTAAGGAATTAGGGTTTCATCCTTCCAAAGTCAATTTTGGTGTGGCATTACTTGCCAAAAAGGCTATCTCTAAATCACAATGGGATGCTAAAGTTGATGCCTTGAAGAGTTGGGGTTGCTCTGAAGATGCGATTTTTGATGCCTTTAAAAGACAGCCTAACTTAATGCTACGCTCATCGGAAAAACTCAACGCTGTCATGAGTTTTGGATCAAACAACTTGGTTGGGATCCTTCAGTGCTCTTGGCATCACGGATCTATTCGGTTTAGTCTAGAAAAGGCTTATTCCAAGGGCTTCAGTTGTCTCGTATCTGTTGTCCAAAGGTTTGATAAAGAAGAGTGCTAGCTTGCTTACACCGTTTAGTTTGTCTGATGAGTTGTTCTTGAAAAAGTATGTGAAACGGTTTGAGGATGAAGCAACTAGGCTATTAAGGCTCTATCAGGGGGAGGGTGTTTGCATACAGTGCTTGGATAAGTTGTGAATTATTCACTTCTGTTTCTTTAATTTACCTTGTAACCGAATTCATCTTTCTATCAATACAATTCCGTTTTCCTTTACTCTTTTGGATCCTATGTATCAGTATGCTTAAACTTAACTGAGGACAAGACATTAGGATCTAGTTTGATTCATGTAGCCGACTCTACTTTGTTGAAAGAAGGTTTTTTTATTTTATTAATTTTTTTTTTTATATATAGATATGTATGAATTATTACAAATTTGTATCATTGAGATGAACAAATATGTCGAAATAGTGAAATACCTTTAGGCCACTGATGCTATTATCTCTTATGAGTTGTGTAATGTGCATACCATTTTCCACCTTGAACTGTTACAAATCATTTTTGCTCCAAGAGTATGTTTGCTGTCTGAAATGAAATACATATCTGAGGCCTCAATACTATTACTATTCTTATTCAAGAAGAACATATTGTGGAGTGCTTTTGAGATAAGTGGCCATTTATGATAACATTTCTTATTTGTTTTCTGATTATATTTAAGGAAATCAACATGTTTAAATAGTCATCCTGCACATAGAATGGTTTAAATTTGATTCAGGTAGTTGTAATAATTTTTCTTCTTTCCGTAACACTTGTTGATCAGCTCTAGTCATGAATTTTCCACAAAGTACCCTCTTTAATCCATACAAAGAACTTGAAGGTTGAGTTTGAATTTTCCATTAAGCTTAATTCTAGCCTGGTGTAATAAAATTATCTGGTGCAGAGGACAATGTGAAGTCGATGCAAAATGTTATTGGTTGCACCAGCAGCTTGATGATTGATGCAATGGAAAGTGTAGCAGTAGGCATTGCAGCAGTTGCGCTGTCAGTACTAAGGATAATGGTTTGTAAAAGGCACCGATTGGACGGTTTTAAGAGCTGGATACGAGTTTCCATCCCCAAAAGAAAGCACCGAATTGAAGAGTACCAGCCTTCTACCAATGGATAAATTTTTCCTTTTAAAGCGAGTTTCTTTTGAAAGCACTAATAACCGACTTACAAGTCTCTGATCTTTGAAGGTTAGCGCCACTTGGAAGTCCCAAGAAGCGGAATTGAGCTTTATCAAAGCTGCAATGTCAACAAATTAGACATTATGATCTAGTTTGATTCATGTAGCCGACTCTACTTTGTTGAAAGGTTTTTATTTTTTATACAAGTTTTTTTAATTTTTTTATACAAGTTTTATTTATTTTATATAGATATGTATGAATTATTACAGATTTATAGCATTGAGATGAACAAATATGTTGAAATAGGAAATACCTTTAGGCCATTGATGTTATAATCTCTTGTGTGTTGTGTTATTTGCATGTCTGTGGTCATATCAAAATCTTGAGATTTCTTAAATTTCTGTGGACATAATTTTATTTATTGGTTCTAACAATATGCAGTGTGTTTTGAAATTGGAGAGTGATTTGGCATATAATGGCTTGGCTTAACAAATGCAATCTTTTTTGTTACATAATTAGGATTATGCATCGTCAAAGTAAGAATCTTATGTAACATACTTATCAATACTATTAACCATATCATGAATTTCAAAATCTCATGGAATCATACCTCAAAAAAGATTGCATTTGTTTTCATGCATTTCAAAATCTATTGTTTTGTATTAAGTTTACGGCTAGCAGATCAAGAAATCATGAATTTAACCTTGATTGAGATTGAAAAACTTCTACAAATTTCTTGGAATGCCAAAACCACGAGGTTATGTAGTTGAGGAGCTTGGAAACAAGCTTATTTACGAAGAACAGAACTACAATTCTGCTGAGCAGCTTAAAGAGTTCAACATGTTGTACCAAAATCTCACAGATCATGACAATAACAACGTACTCCAGCTTATAAACAATTCAATGCTATTATTTTACTATACATGTGTTTCACTTGGCATTTTCAATGTTCAACTATACATTAATACAATCAATATTATCTTAATTTGTTGCTGTATATATTTCTGTTTAATGCATGACAGATGAGCAAAGAGATGTATTCAAGCAAATCATGATGGCCAATAGCCAGAATGGAGGCATGTTCTTTCTGTATGGGTACGGCGAGATAGGAAAAACATTGATATGGATAACATTGGCTTCTTACATAAGATCAAGGAAACACATATGTTTGTGGTTTGCTTCCTCAGGTATCGCATCACTTTTACTTCCTGGTGGCCGAACGACACATTCTAAATTCAAGATTCCAATTCCTACACTTGAATCTTCCACATGCGATATAGACAAGGGAAGCGAAAGAGGCGACCTACTAAAACTATCAAAATTTATAATTTGGGATGAGGCTCTTATGACTCACAAATTTTGTTTTGAAGCATTGGGTCATGGGTGGATCCAAATCATCTGATAAAATATTTGGAGGTAAGGTAATTGTTTTTGGTGGCGATTTAAGGCAGATTCCACCTGTTATTCCAAGAGGCGATCGTTCAGATATAATTTATGCAACAATCAATTTGTCTTACATTTGAGATCATTGTGTGGTTTTGAAACTTACAAAGAACATGAAACTTCAACAATCCAGGACGACCATAATTCCTGCTGAGTTAGAACAGTTTTTGAATTGAATATTGAAATTGGAAATGGAAAGTTAGCGGAACCTAATGATGGTTATGCATATATATTCCTGCCGATCTGTTGATTACAGAGTTTGATGATCCACTTGAAGCAATATTTAAAAACACTTATCAAATTTTGATGTTAATTACAGTAATGAAACATTTTTGTAGTCAAGGGCAATATTGACTGGAACCATTGAGACAATTAATCAAATAAACCAGTATGTACTAGAATTTCTCCCAGGTAATTGGAAGATTGTATCTTCAAATATTGTTATCTATTTGTCATTTTTTAATGCTCTACATAATAACAAACTTTGTTGTATTTGCCGGGGAAGAGAAGAAATATGTTTCTCATAAGCATCTCTTTTGGCTATGAGGATCACACATTTATACCCTTTACCAGCTTCCAGATCTACCATATTAATCTCATCTTGCTATTTACCAAAACATCTCCTTCAAATATCCATTGGAATATATTGAATATATGTTACAATATATGTTACAGATGTAGTTAATATATTAGAGGACAAAATAATCATTATTAAAATTGATAACTTTGAATGTTGCATAATCATACCAATTGTATTTTATCTGAACATGTTTGAATTTGTTATACTAGACTTTCACTCCACCTGATTGTTATAATCATCCATTTTGTCTGCCTTAGTAAGGAAACCATATTTGATGAGACATTCAATTATCTCGCCTTGCTCTTCATCGAACTCTATTTGTATCTGGCGCGCATGTTACAATCTGTCTCTTTTTTGGATCACTAAAAGTAGATAAAAGCAGTAAAATGTTTATTAAAGAGGATATTTGCATTTAGTTACAAAGGAGAAAACAAATTTTACTGAAAAAATTATATGCATACACGCATAATTTACCTACTGTGATGATTGGTTTTTCAAAGTCATTTTTAAAACAATGAAGTTGGCACCTAATTTTATTTGTTCTAAAAGAGCGGAAAACTATAGATAAAATCCACGGATGACGAATAAAGTGACCTGAGACCATAAGACATGAATTGGAGTCGGTTATGCAAGAGGAAGGTATTAGCACCCTCACATCCATCGTATTCGATGGGACCCGATTAGTTGTGCGTGTTTACGTGTGTTTATTGAATTTGCTTACTTAGCGGTGGCGAGGAATTTTCGATAGTCGGGCAAAAAATTAATGAGTTAGATGTGACAATATATAAATAGGTATAAAGTGTGCTACAAAATATTTAATAAGTTACATAAGAGATGAAACTTAACCTACAAATAGTGTGCTAAATAAAATTATAAGGTAAATGTCCTCTGAGGCTTCTTTGCGGTGAATGTTGAATAATATCAACATCTTTAAGTGACTTGAATATCTCTCGCTTATTATAAGTCATTGAACCACACATCGTTGATCTTGTTGCACAAATTAGATTGATAATCTTCATTCTTTGAAAAAGCTCTTTCAACGGATGTTGTCGACAAACAATATCAAAGCCAACTCAATGAGTTTGTAGACCAATGGAAATACCAAATGTTTCTCAGTTTGAACCATCTTCATAGCCAAACTTTGAACATCTTCACAAGAAGTAAATGAATCATGTCTTTTCACTTGATGTACATAAGTCTGAAGTTGCTCCCTTATTGTTCCACGGTCATCATCAGAAAAATTTGCATGATAAATATTAGCAAGGCAAGAAGCTTATCAACATCAAACTTGAAAAGAGTTCTTTGGGTCAAGACATGAGAAGCGATCCGCCTGACATTACTTCTTTCACTAAACGGTGATCCATCTCCAAACATATTTTGTCAAAAGCAACATAAAAAATCTTTTTGCACAATAATGGTGAAGATTAGTGACAGTCCTCCCTTCTCTTCTTGAATGACCCCGAACTAGTATTTCTTCATCCATATTTGGCACTGGAATACTTTGAGCAAAACAAGATTCTTGGACATTAATAAATAATTCATCCAACCACTCTTTCTCAATGTAGCCAACAGATTTAACATCATCAACTAATTCCATGCAAGCACAATATTAAGATCTTTTGTTTGCAAGATCTTTGAAAGTTCATTTGTGATACCAAACAACTTTAACATAAGCTTCAAAATGAAAGCAAATTTAAAGTTCTCCATTTTTCTATCAAACTACGCTTTGAGATGGTCCATGTCCATCTTCATCATAATACTAAGCACCTCTAACACGGAGGACCACATTTGATCAAAGCGAATCAAGGTAGTATAATGTGAATCTCATCTAGTATCCGGGTCTAAAGAGACTAGATGATTGGTGCAATCCTTTCCTTGAGATATCTCACCACTCTCAAGTCTATTCAAAATATCTTGGTGTTGTGCCTCCTCAAAGCATCATTTCTCTTGCAAGATGAACTTGTTGTGGTTACAATCAAGTAGATGTACTCAAAGAAATCATGAATAGATGAGCAACTACTAACAATGGACATAGAAAGCATAAGGATTTTCATCTAGAATCTTTCTTTGTAAACCATTAAACTCACCTCTCATATTTGAAGCTCCATCATATCCTTGCCCTCATATCCTTGAAATATATAATGTGTGATCAAGAATACCATAAAGATTATCCTTTAATGCCTTAGATATAGTATATTTAACATGATGTAGAGCAATAAATCGTTTCACAACTTTCCTTTGTCATTCAAGAACCTAAAATATAAATTAAAATTAAAATGTATTCATCTAAATTTGAATGAAATTTACAATTTTAAGTTAATAATTATAGTAGTTTCAATAGCAAACTCATTGTACTAACCTCAACATCACCGTCATTTTCTCTTTGAGGATATATCACGTGACTCATCAATAAACACATAGAATTTTCTATCACCAAGCTCTTCCATAATCACCTTGGTAACTTCATGTGCACATGTAGCTAGCTCCTTTTGAATGTCACAAGAAGTCATTGTGCAATTTTTGGACCACGGTCAAAAACATCTCTCACTTTTCATCATTAGATTTTACCCAATCCACCATCTCTAAAATTTCCCTTGTTTAGAAGTAGAGCTTTCGTCATGGCCACGGAAAGAAATTCCTTGTGATATGAGATATCTAGTACAATCTAAAGAACAAGTCAAACGAATCTTATACAATTCTTCTGATTCCCTAGTTGCTCTAGCAAAGATACTTGTCACACTTTGTCTTTGATTGTTATAATCGTCATAGTGCTTCATACACGAGTTATGATTACTATCATGACTACCAATATGATCTTTAAATCCTTTAGATGCATGCTTCCAATATTTAAATTCGTCTTTGTTGAAGACTTCATAACCAAAGTGTTCAGCTCTCCCGGGAGGCTTAAAGAGCAATAGAAACAATAAATTGCATCCTTCGACTCATTGTATTCAATCAATGTGTAATTCTTATACCATGCTTTACAAAATACTCTTGAAGACTTCCCAATTAGTACGAAATTTTGCTAAATCTGGTTCGTTGGACCCTGATATATATGCCTCCTCACTTGGTCTTGAATATGGAGAATACTCATGAATTTATTTCCTACATCACGGATCACGCATATCATTTAGATTAAACTCATTGGCCACATTAAGGGGTATTTCTTCTACTTCGGCTTCTGGTTGCTTAACATTCACACTCTCAATACTTGTTATAAGAACCAAAAAACTTCCTTATCTCTGAAATTTAATGATAAAAAAAAATAAAATCATAAAGTTAATGCATTGAAATTAAATTGATTCATTAAACAAAATTGAACTTAAATTAAAGAAGAACCTACCTTATGAAACTACCTATATAATATGAACCTAATCTATTATTATCAATATTAAATTTACCTAATCTATCATTATCAGTATTAAAATAAATTGAATATGTAATACTAACTATTTGAATCAACCTATATATAACACAAATAATAGAAACGTAGTGTTTCTAAACTTTACTTGCAAGTTGTAGTACTAGTACAAAAGTTAACTATAATACATATTAAATGATATAATAAAATATTATTGTAGCAGGTTCCAACTGAAAAAAACAATACATAATATAATATGTAGTATGTTCCAACTGAAAAAAACAATACATAATCTAATATGAGCACTGAGCACAATTACCTACTAGTACTATCTAGTGTCTGCTCTAGCTTGAGTTGAGTGTGAAGAGGCGAAGTGAGAGATGAAGAGAGGATGCAGACAGTCCTGTATTAGATTTTTAAATTTTTATTTTGACTTATAAATAATTATTGGGTTGGGTCTAGACCATTGGTTATTAATTTGTTTTAATTTTCACACATTATTTTACTAACTTTGATTTTGTCTAAAATCGACTATTAAATTGAAAAATTATAAAGAAAATAGGAGTTGAGCTCGGCGCGTGCCTCATTGAGTATAGCTCCACATGCTTCTAAGTTTAAGAAGAGAAGAATAAGAAGGGTCTTTATTTATGGTTTTGAACTACTTAAGACACATCTTTGCCTCGTACTCCTCGTGCAATGGGAAAGTCGAGTTTCATAGTTCCTCTTGAAAATGTCTTGGTTGGTTGTGTTGATTTTATGAGGAAAAAATCGTGCATTAGATATTTCAAATGCTTGAACTTGACTTGTATACTCGTGAGAGACTAAGTCTTTGTGTGTTCGTGTTTGAAATGGCTATTGCACTCGTTGTAAGAAAAGAGTTTGATGATCGCATATGAGTGAAAAAGAGTTCGAGTGAGTTGAGTTGATTTTAAGTGGGTGAAAATCTGAAACATTAGGCTAACATCTAATGATTCAAATACTAGAAATTGAGCAGTGAGCTCATCCAATCATCTATCATTCAAAACTTTATTATGAAATTGGTGAAGTGAAGCGGTGCTCACGTTATTGAGTGAAATAAAATATTTAACTTATTGGACTATCATCCAATAACCTAAATATTCTAAATTCAATTAAATTGTTGGGCTATCATCCAACTTAAACGAATGCCACTTTGTTATTTGCGCATAGAAGTATTTAATTTATTGGGTTATCATCCAACAACCTAAAGACTTCCAATTCGATTAAACCGTCGGACTATCATCCAACAACTTAACTGAATACCGCTCTAGTTTTTTTTACATGGATAGAAGTTTTTAGCTTATTGGGTTAAACAGATCCTTATATGTTTGAATATCATAAAATGAGCAGCATAACCGATGAGTGGAGGAGTGAGATGAAGCGAAATGAAGCGAGCGGTGAGATGAAGCGAGGATGGAGGCGAGCAAGCGAAGATACCATTCTATTATTTAAAAATTTTAGGACAGGACAATATAAATTATTCATTCTACCCAAATCAGATGAAAAGAAAAATGATGGTAAGTGATAGAATGAAATAGAATTCATACCACTTTATCTCCATCCATTTTTAAATTATTCAAACAATGAAATAATATTTTATTTCATCTCATTCCGATACGTCCATTACCATCGATCCAAACAAAGTGTTAGAGAATGAATGATCACTCCAATCCGATGTTTGATTATATCCGGTGATTGTTTATAGGAGACTTCTCCAAAGCACTGTCTGCCCGTTGTCGCCGTCAATAATCGTTGAATATCATGTTTCATTCTCATCGTCTCAGAGCTCTTGTCTACCTCAACCGTCTCTCTTCAACTCCAAAATGTCACTACCTTCTCCACCCTCTCAAGCCCTTCTCCACCACCACCACCACCACTTCAGATTCCGCCCAAAATCTTTCACACTCTCGTACCTCACCAACAACTGTGGCTTATCTCCACAAGACGCTCTCAAAGCATCCAATCGACTCCGTCTCACTTTCACCACCCTGATAAACCCAACTCCGTCATCGCCTTCTTCAAAACCCATGGCTTCTCCATTTCCCAAATCCAATCCATCATTCTCAAGAACCCCGAACTCATCCTTTCCAACCCCGTAAAAACCATTCTCCCAAAGTTTCAATTTTTAGCCTCCAAAGGCGCTTCTCCCTCCGACATCGTCGCCGCCGTCACCAAAGCTCCCGTTTCCTCCGTGTTAGCCTCGAGAAACATATTATCCCAGCTTTTGAATTGGTACGAGGTTTCTGTCCCTCTGATAAAAAGGCTATTACTTCAATTATCATTTGTCCTGCTTCCATGAGTGATGTTCGCATGAAACCTAATGTTCAATTTTTGCTTGATTGTGGGGTTAATCCATCTAGTATTTACCATTTGCTTAGTACTAGACCATCTGTGATTTGTTCGACTGATTTGAGGGAGGTTGTGGAGGAGATTAAGGGATTAGGGTTTCACCCTTCAAAATACAATTTTTGTGTGGCATTATTAGCCAAAGGGTATTACCAAATCTCAATGGGATGCCAAAGTTGATGTCTTGAAGAAATGGGGCTGGTCCCAAGATGAAATTTTGCATGCATTTAAAAGAACCTAAGATTATGCTACGGTCTGCTGATAAACTCAACGCCGTGATGAGTTTTGGATAAAGCAACTTGGTTGGGATCCTTCCGTGCTCTTGGCTGCACGGGATCTATTTGGGTTTAGTTTAGAAAAAGGCTTATTCAAGGGCTTCGGTTATGCGATATCTGTTATCTAAAGGTTTGATAAAGAAGAGTGCTAGTTTGTATCATACGTTTAATCTGTCTGATGAGTTGTTCATGAAAAAGTATGTGAATTGTTATGAGGAAGAAGAAGCATCTAGACTATTAAGGCTATATCAGGGGAAGGATGCTAGCATATAGTGCTTGGGTAAGTTGTGAATTCATATTTTGGTGTTACTGGATAAACCGTATTCTGTGTATTCATCTTGTTGTACGTGAATGGTATTGTTTCACAATCTTTTTAACTTTTGGTACATCACATTTTTAACATAGTTCCCTAGTTTTGTTTTATTTTAACCTAATAAATATATGACACAAGAAAATAGGTTTTGTGGTTGGAAAATATGATTGTTTTATTCCATACTGCAATTTATGTTTTAAGAGGTAGATTGTGATATGACCACTTCAGTTTCTTTAATATACCATGTAACAGAATTCATCTTTCTGCTTCAGTGATTCAGTATCAATACAGTTCAGTTTTCCTTTACATATTTTGGGTCCTACTAAGTACTACCTATCAGAATCCTAAACTTAATTCTTGAAGGGACATTATTATCTGGTTTGACTCATGTAGCCAACTCTACATAGTAGAAAAATATTTTATTGTTTGTAGATAAGCCTTTTTGTATAGGCATGTATGATTATTACAACTTGTAGCATTGAGATTTGAGATGAACAAATACGCCAAAATACTTTTGAGGTAACACACCCTTTAAGTGAAGTTGTATATACCGTTCATAAAGTTAAGACTATTGATTGTTTCTTGGAACTTGAGTATCTGTTCAGGTCCTTGTTGCTGATACCATAACTTTTATGGATCGTGTTATTTGCATATAATCTGTGCATGCCATTTTCCTCCTTGAACCTTTACAAGTCATTTTGCTTCAAGAATTTGTTTCTCGTCTGAAATGAAATACATATCTGAGGCCTTAATAGATCACAATTCTTATTCCTATATTTATCTATTTCAAGAAAAACAACAGATAGCGGAATGGTTTTCAGGCAAGTGGGCATTTAATGATAACATTTCATATTTACTTTTATGATTCTGTTGAAGAAAAATAAGCGGATAACTATTCCTGCACGTAGAATGGTTTCAATCTGTTGAAGCAGTGCACTGTTTATATCTTGTGTTCTTGCTTTCACATAAATCTATGAATAAGCGAATATTGCGATCTACTTTTCTTTAGCAGCTCACTCTAATTTGGATGACCACTTGGCACACTGGTGTGGGTTGAATTGACATAATATCAATGGGTTCTTGATGATTATAATGAGAGCTGGATAACGAACTTGTGATAGCCAACCTCATTTAGTGAGATACGACTTAGTGGTTGTTGTTGGGGAATGAACTTGTGAGTTAATTGTTGCGAACTCTTTTGCACCTGATCAGTTTCTGTTTATATACTATTAGAGTCGGATATTCTTCTACTTGTGATGTAGTAATTGTCTTTGATTTGAATTTGAATAGATATGTTGATTACTAATATGCCATATGATTCATTGTTTGACTTTTATTTTTCTTTTAAATGAACTTCTTTATCATTATGGACCACTTACCAGCTTTTTAAACATTGATATGCACTATGCAACATGCTGGAACAGATGGACAGTTCATAAAGATTATTTAAATGCATAGAAAGTGGATAAAACGATTCTTCTCATGTTTGAACTTTGAACAATTCTTTTGAAATAGTTTTTCCAAACATTAGCCCGTTCCTAGGATGATGACACTTTTTGTGGCATGTTTGTCATAATTGTCTCTCAACCATAGATTGAGAGATAAAGGAGTTAGTGTCTAAGATACGGCGTTTGTGTGAAGTGGGTGTTGAAACAACCTTCCCTGTTGTGGTGATTGCTCACGGTGTTCAGAGTGGTGGTAAGAGTGGTAGTCAATTGTGGTGATCAGTAGTGGGTAGCATTGGTCTAAGTGGCGCTTGAAGATTGTCGGTGGTGATTGGCGGTGATTATAATGATGGTGTGATGATCATGGTGAGGGTTACAATGGCAATAGCTGAAATTATAAGTGAATAAAGTGGTGACGATGATCATGGTGAAATTATAAGTGAATAAAGTGGTGACGATGATCATGGTGAGGGTTACAATGGCAATAGCTGAAATTATAAGTGAATAAAGTGGTGATCCGATGATCATGGTGGTGGTCAATTGTAGTTGAAGTTGTGATTGACATTGGCAGTAGTAGTCATAATGGTAGTTAGAAGATCATAAATAAATAAACAAAGTACATGTATGACTATCACTCTCTTACGGGCACAGTCCATTTTATGCTAACATGGAGCTTATAGGTTTTAGTCCATGAGGAAAGTGCAGAGTCCTTGCGACAATGGCGTGGTTAGAGCATACATTTTCTTTCAAATACCCAAGAAATTGTGTAAGAAATTCATGGATGTTTGGCTTTTAAAAACTTTCCTCAGTGAAGAGAACAAAAACACAAAATTTGCAATCTATATGAATCTAATATATTTTCTTCTTGAGTGATAATATCGAGTTCAAAAACTTTTAGAGTTTTCAATATTCAAGAATACCTAACAATGTTCAATAATGATTCGGTGTTTGTGAAAATAATGGCTACACTACTCCTGTCATTTATAATAATAGATTCATATAGTGCAAAACCTCCTATTTTGATGGTGAGAAATTTGACTATTGGAAAGATAGAATATAAAGTTATTTTCTAGGATTCGATTTGGATCTATGGGATATGGTAGTCGATGGCTACAAGTACCTAGTAAATTCGAAGGCAAGAAAGTTGTTAGAAGTGCTCTATCGGATGCTCGAGAAGAAGGCGTACAAAAATTATCATAGTGTAAGAATCATTCTTCTCATATTTCATATATAGAGTGTGAAAAGATAATAGATAGAGGCGGTCTATCTTTGATTCTTTTAGATGACTCATGAAGGCGATGCTCAGTGAAGGAGACAAATATTACGCCCATAATCCAGTATGAAGCCTTCAAAATAAAGAAGATGAATATATGGAAACAATGTTTTGAGATTCGGATGCTTGTTCTTTGGACTCGAGTTCTAGACAAAGGTTACTCCACTCATGTCGAAGATTATCGAAGTCTTCTTGTCAAATGAAGACTTATAATGCTTGTTTTGAAATTAGTAAAGGATCTCAACAACACGAGTCTTGAGGAACTAATTAGTTCTTTGAGAAGTCATGAGATAGAGCTTGAAGATGAACCTCGGAAGAGAGGTCTATTACGAAGTCTAAGTCCGAAAAGTCAAAGGCTTATCAAGCGGAGGAAGAATCGGAAGAATCAAGAAGATTAGACGAAGATGAATTGTCTCATTTCTAAAAAATAAACCAACTGTGGAAACAGGAGAAATTTCACGGTCAAGAAGATTTAATGGTAGACCGAGTACATCGGCCAAAAGCTTCTAGAAAGGAAGTTACATTACGAATGCTCGAGAAGACAAAAACTTAAGAAGGTTTTCAAATCTATGAATGGTCTCATGTCAACGTTGGATGAATAAGAGTCGGAAGAAGATTACGATGAAGAACATGCCAACGTAGCACTCATGCAAAGACTAACATCAACAAATCTTTATCGAAGATGAGCGCTTCTTGATGAAGAGTCGATTTTCTTGACAGAAAGATACTTTATTCCTTAACTTATTTAGAACTTGAATTAGGTTTATCAGAATTTATGAACGGGTAATTTCCATATGGCGGTATGACTTAGGATATTGGTGAGTACTCGGTTATAGAAGCGCTTTAACTCTTAAGGAAGCTATTCAATTTGCTACAACTATGCATATGGAAAATTATTTTCGACGACTCCTCACGGGTGGTTCAAGCTTTAAAATCCAAAGTTATCGGTAATTTGAAATTCTATGCTTGTATTAGAGTCATTCAATTTGTACTTTATAATTTTTCAAATTTTGAGGTCAAGTTTATTAAGCGTCAACGAATATGTTTGTCCACTCCTTGATGATTCTTAGATTCGACATAGTATTATCGATCATGTTTCTTCTTGTATTAAACTGTTAATTCATAATGAAATCAATTAATTTTGTTTTGATAAAAAAATATATTTTACATTTTTTATTTATCCGCTCAATCTAATCCAAACCAATCCATGGTTTTTCGGTTTGAAATTTATGACAAAAATTTGCAAATTCAATTTAAATTAATCAATATAATTTAAATTGAGTTAAGTATCGGATTGATTCAAAACCGAACCGACCTGCGAACCGCCGCTCACAATCACTGTCTTTGCCGCCGTAATAATTGTTGAATCTCCCTCCGATATCATGTTTCATTCTCATCGTCTCAGAGCTCTTGTGTACCTCAACCATCTCTCTTCAACTCCAAAATGTCACTACCTTCTCCACCCTCTCAACTCCTTCTCCACCGCCACCACCACCACTTCAGATTCCGACCAAAAATCTTTCACACTTTCCTACCTCACCAACAACTGTGGCTTATCTCCACAAGACGCTCTCAAAGCATCCAAACGACTCCGTTTAACTTTCGCCACCATGAAAAACCCAACACCGTCATCGCCTTCTTCAAAACCTACGGTTTCTCCGATCACCACATCCAATCCATTATCCTCAAAGACCCCGGACTCATCCTTTCCAACCCCGTCAAAACCATTCTCCCAAAGTTTCAATTTTTAGCCTCCAAAGGCGCTTCTCCCTCCGACATAGTCGCCGCCGTCACCAGAAGCTCTCGCTTCCTCCGTGTAAACCTCGAGAAACACATTATCCCCGCTTTTAAATTGGTACGAGGTTTCTGTCCCTCTGATCAAAAAGCTCTTACTTCAATTATCATTTGTCCTGCTTCAATGAGTGATATTCGCATGAAACCTAATGTTCAATTTTTGCTTGATTATGGGGTCAATCCATCTAGTATTTACCATTTGCTTAGTACTAGACCATCTGTGATTTGTTCTACTGATTTGAGGGAGGTTGTGGAGGAGATTAAGGGATTAGGGTTTCACCCTTCAAAATACAATTTTTGTGTGGCATTATTAGCCAAAAGGGTTATTACCAAATCTCAATGGGATGCCAAAGTTGATGTCTTGAAGAAATGGGGCTGGTCCCAAGATGAAATTTTGCATGCATTTAAAAGAACCCTAGGATTATGCTACGGTCTGCCGATAAACTCAACGCCGTGATGAGTTTTGGATAAAGCAACTTGGTTGGGATCCTTCCGTGCTCTTGGCTGCACGGATCTATTTGGGTTTAGTTTAGAAAAAGGCTTATTCAAGGGCTTGGTTATGCGATATCTGTTATCTAAAGGTTTGATAAAGAAGAGTGCTAGTTTGTATCGCCGTTTAATCTGTCTGATGAGTTGTTCATGAAAAAGTATGTGAATTGTTATGAGGAAGAAGAAGCATCTAGACTATTAAGGCTATATCAGGGGAAGGATGCTAGCATATAGTGCTTGGGTAAGTTGTGAGTTCATATTTTGGTGTTACTGGATAAACCGTATTCTGTGTATTCATCTTGTTGTACGTGAATGGTATTGTTTCACAATCTTTTTAACTTTTGGTACATCACATTTTTAACATAGTTCCCTAGTTTTGTTTTATTTTAACCTAATAAATATATGACACAAGAGAATAGGTTTTGTGGTTGGAAAATATGATTGTTTTATTCCATACTGCAATTTATGTTTTAAGAGGTAGATTGTGATATGACCACTTCAGTTTCTTTAATATACCATGTAACAGAATTCATCTTTCTGCTTCAGTGATTCAGTATCAATACAGTTCAGTTTTCCTTTACATATTTTGGGTCCTACTAAGTACTACCTATCAGAATCCTAAACTTAATTCTTGAAGGGACTTTATGATCTGGTTTGACTCATGTAGCCAACTCTACATAGTAGAAAAATATTTTATTGTTTGTATATAAGCCTTTTTGTATAGGCATGTATGATTATTACAACTTGTAGCATTGAGATTTGAGATGAACAAATCGCCAAAATACTTTTGAGGTAACACACCCTTTAAGTGAAGTTGTACATACCGTTCATAAAGAAGTTAAGACTATTGATTGTTTCTTGGAACTTGAGTATCTGTTCAGGTCCTTGTTGCTGATACCATAACTTTTATGGATCGTGTTATTTGCATATAATCTGTGCATGCCATTTTCCTCCTTGAACCTTTACAGGTCATTTTGCTTCAAGAATTTGTTTCTTGTCTGAAATGAAATACATATCCGAGGCCTTAATAGATCACAATTCTTATTCCTATATTTATCTATTTCAAGAAAAACAACAGATAGCGGAATGGTTTTCAGGCAAGTGGGCATTTAATGATAACATTTCATATTTACTTTTATGATTCTGTTGAAGAAAAATAAGCGGATAACTATTCCTGCACGTAGAATGGTTTCAATCTGTTTGAAGCAGTGCACCGTTTATATCTTGTGTTCTTGCTTTCACATAAATCTATGAATAAGCGAATAGTGCGATCTACTTTTCTTTAGCAGCTCACTCTAATTTGGATGACCACTTGGCACACTGGTGTGGGATGAATTCGGCATAATATCAATTGGTTCTTGATGATTATAATGAGAGCTGGACAACGAACTTGTGATAGCCAACCTCATTTAGTGAGATACGACTTAGTGGTTGTTGTTGGGGAATGAACTTGTGAGTTAATTGTTGCGAACTCTTTTGCACCTGATCAGTTTCTGTTTATATACTATTAGAGTCGGATATTCTTCTACTTGTGATGTAGTAATTGTCTTTGCTTTGAATTTGAATAGATATGTTGATTACTAATATGCCATATGATTCATTGTTTGACTTTTATTTTTCTTTTAAATGAACTTCTTTATCATTATGGACCACTTACCAGCTTTTAAACATTGATATGCACTATGCAACATGCTGGAACAGATGGGCAGTTCATAAAGATTATTTAAATGCATAGAAAGTGGATAAAACGATTCTTCTCATGTTTGAACTTTGAACAATTCTTTTGAAATAGTTTTTCCAAACATTAGCCCGTTCCTAGGATGATGACACTTTTTGTGGCATGTTTGTCATAATTGTCTCTCAACCATAGATTGAGAGATAAAGGAGTTAGTGTCTAAGATACGGCGTTTGTGGGAAGTGGGTGTTGAAACAACCTTCCCTGTTGTGGTGATTGCTCACGGTGTTCAGAGTGGTGGTAAGAGTGGTAGTCAATTGTGGTGATCAGTAGTGGGTAGCATTGGTCTAAGTGGCGCTTGAAGATTGTCGAGTGGTCGGCGGTGATTATGGATGGATGATCATGGTGAGGGTTACAATGGCAATAGTGAAATTATAAGTGAATAAAGTGGTGGCGATGATCATGGTGAAATTATAAGTGAATAAAGTGGTGGCGATGATCATGGTGAATTACAATGGTGAAATTATAAGTGAATAAAGTGGTGATCCGATGATCATGGTGGTGGTCATTGTAGTTGAAGTTGTGATTGACATTGGCGATAGTAGTCATAATGGTAGTTAGAAGAAGATCATAAATAAATAAATAAAGTACATGTATGACTATCACTCTCTTACGGGCACCGGTCCATTTTATGCTAACATGGAGCTTATAGGTTTTAGTCCATGAGAAAGTGCGTGAGGAGTCCTTGCGGCAATAGCGTGGTTAGAGCATACATTTTCTTTCAAATACCGAAATTGTAAGAAATTCATGGATGTTTGGCCTTTTAAAACTTTCCTCAAGTGAAGAGAACAAAAACACACCGAAAATTTGCAATCTATATGAATGTAATATATTTTCTTCTTGAGTGATATATCAGGATTCCAAAAACTTTTTAGAGTTTTTCAATATTCAAGAATACCTAACAATGTTCAATAATGATTATGTGAAAATAATGGCTACACTCTGTCATTTGTATAATAAGGAAATAGATTCATATAGTGCAAAACCTCCTATTTTTGATGGTGAGAAATTTGACTATTGGAAAGATAGAATATAAAGTTATTTTCTAGGATTCGATCTGGATCTATGGGATCTGGTAGTCGATGGCTACAATAGCTAGTAGATTCTGAAGGCAAGAAAGTTGTTAGAAGTGCTCTATCAGATGCTCAGAAGAAGACGTACAAAAATTATCATAGTGTAAGAATCATTCTTCTCAACGCTATTTCATATATAGAGTGTGAAAAGATAATAGATAGAGAGACTGTAAAGTCTATCTTTGATTCTTTTTAGATGACTCATGAAGGCAGTGCTCAAGTGAAGGAGACAAATATTCTGCCCATAATCCAGTATATGAAGCCTTCAAAATAAAGAAGATGAATATGTGGAAACAATGTTTTGAGATTCAGGATGCTTGTTCTTTGGACTCGAGTTCTAGACAAAGGTTACTCACTAGATCATGTCGAAGATTATCAAGTCTTCTTGTTAAATGAAGACTTATAGTAACTATTTTGAAATTAGTAAAGGATCTCAACAACACGAGTCTTGAGGAACTAATTAGTTCTTTGAGAAGTCACGAGATAGAGCTTGAAGATGAACCTCGAGAGAGGTAAATCTATTGCTCAAGTCTAAGTCGAAAAGTCAAAGCTTATCAAGAGGAAGAATCGGAAGAATCTGAAGAAGATTCAGACGAAGATGAATTGTCTCTCATTTCTAAAAAGATAAACCAACTGTGGAAACACGGGCAGAGAAATTTCACAGGGTTAAGAAGATTTAATGGTAGACCAGAGTCTACATCGGCCAAAGCTTACGGAAAGGAAGTTACATCACGAATGCTCGAAAGACAAAAACTTAAGAAGGTTTTCAAATCTATGAATGGTCTCATGTCAACGTTGGATGATTAAGAGTCAGAAGAAGAAGATTCTGATGAAGAACATGCCAACGTAGCACTCATGGCAAATCTTTATCAGAAGATGAACTGCTTCTTGATGAAGAGTCAGATTTTGCTGACGACTGAAAGATACTTTCTTTCTTAACTTATTTAGAACTTGAATTAGGTTTATCAGAATTTATGAACGGGTAATTTCCATGTGGCAGGTATGACTTAGGATATTGGTGAGTACTCGGTTATTGAAGCGGAAGCTTTAGCTCTTAAGGAAGCTATTCAATTTGCTACAACTATGCATATGGAGAGAATTATTTTCGAAAGCGACTCCTCACGGGTGGTTCAAGCTTTAAAATCAAAGTTATCGGTAATTGAAATTCTATGCTTGTATTAGAGTCAATTTGTACTTTATAATTTTCAAATTTTGAAGTCAAGTTTATTAAGCGTCAACGAATATGTTTGTCACTGAAATGAATTCTTAGACTCGACATAGTATTATCGATCATGTTTTTCTTGTATTAAACATTTAATTCATAATGAAATCAATTAATTTTGTTTTGATAAAAAAATATATTTTACATTTTTTATTTATCCGCTCAATCTAATCCAAACCAATCTATGGTTTTTCGGTTTGAAATTTGTGACAAAAATTTGCAAATTCAATTTAAATTAATCAATATAATTTAAATTGAGTTAAGTATCGGATTGATTCAAAACCGAACCGACCTGCGAACCGCCGCTCACAATCACTGTCTTTGCCGCCGTAATAATTGTTGAATCTCCCTCCGATATCATGTTTCATTCTCATCGTCTCAGAGCTCTTGTGTACCTCAACCATCTCTCTTCAACTCCAAAATGTCACTACCTTCTCCACCCTCTCAACTCCTTCTCCACCGCCACCACCACCACTTCAGATTCCGACCAAAAATCTTTCACACTTTCCTACCTCACCAACAACTGTGGCTTATCTCCACAAGACGCTCTCAAAGCATCCAAACGACTCCGTTTAACTTTCGCCACCGCGGAAAAACCCAACACCGTCATCGCCTTCTTCAAAACCTACGGTTTCTCCGATCACCACATCCAATCCATTATCCTCAAAGACCCCGGACTCATCCTTTCCAACCCCGTCAAAACCATTCTCCCAAAGTTTCAATTTTAGCCTCCAAAGGCGCTTCTCCCTCCGACATAGTCGCCGCCGTCACCAAAGCTCTCGCTTCCTCCGTGTAAACCTCGAGAAACACATTATCCCGCTTTTAAATTGGTACGAGGTTTCTGTCCCTCTGATCAAAAGCTCTTACTTCAATTATCATTTGTCCTGCTTCAATGAGTGATATTCGCATGAAACCTAATGTTCAATTTTGCTTGATTATGGGGTCAATCCATCTAGTATTTACCATTTGCTTAGTACTAGACCATCTGTGATTTGTTCTACTGATTTGAGGGTGGCTGTGGAGAGATTAAGGGATTAGGTTTTCACCCTTCAAAATACAATTTTGTGTGGCATTATTAGCCAAAGGGTATTACCAAATCTCAATGGGATGCCAAAGTTGATGTCTTGAAGACATGGGGCTGGTCCCAAGATGAAATTTTGCTTGCATTTAAAAGAACCCTAGGATTATGCTACATTCTACAGATAAACTCAACGCCGTGATGAGTTTTTGGATTAAACAACTTGGTTGGGATCGTTCAGTGCTCTTGGCAGCACGGATCTTTTCGGTTTAGTTTAGAGAAAGGCTTATTCAAGGGCTTCAGTTGTCTCGTATCTGTTATCAAAGGTTTGATTAAGAAGAGTGCTAGCTTGTTTACACGTTTAGTTTGTCTGATGAGTTGTTCATGAAAAAGTATGTGAATTGTTATGAGGAAAAAGCGTCTAGGCTATTAAGGCTATATCAAGGGAAGGGTGCTAGCATACAGTGCTTGGGTAAGTTGTGAATTCATATTTTGGTGTTACTGGATAAACCGTATTATGTGTATTCATCTTGTTGTACTTGAATGGTGTTGCTTCACAATCATTATAGCTTTTGGGACATCACATTTTAACTTATTTCCCTAGTTTTGTTTTATTTTAACCTAATAAGTATACAACACAAGAGAATAGGTTTTGTGGTTGGAAAATATGATTTAGTTTTATTCCATAATGCAATTTATGTTTTAAGAGGTGGATTGTTACATGTCCACTTCAGTTTCTTTAATATCGATGTCACAGAATTCATCTTTCTGCTTCAGTGATTCAGTATCAATACAGTTCAGTTTTCCTTTACATATTTTGGGTCCTACCTATCAGAATCTAAACTCTACATAGTAGAAAAATATTTTATTGTTTGTATATATATGCCTTTTTGTATGGGTATGTATGAATCATTACAACTTTATAGCATTGAGGCGAACAAATATGTGAAATACCTTGAGGTAACACACCTCTTAAGTGAAATTGTACATACCGTTCATAAAGAAGTTAACACTATTTGATTGTTCTTGGAACTTGAGGATTTGTCAGGTCGTTGTTGCTGATACCATTAAATTTTATGGATTGTGTTATTTGCATATAATCTGTGCATGCCATTTTCCTCCTTGAACCGTTACAAGTCATTTTGCTTCAAGAATTTGTTTGTTGTCTTAAATGATAAACATATCTGAGGCCTTGGTAAGATTACAATTCTTATTCCTATTTCAAGAAAAATAGATAGAGGAGTGGTTTTGAGGCAAGGGGGCGTTTAATGGTAACATTTCATATTTGTTTTTATGATTCTGTTAAAGAAAATAAACAGATGTAAATAACTATTCCTGCACGAAGAATGGTTTCAATCTGTTTGAGGCAGTGCACTGTTTGTTTCCGGTGTTCTTGCTTTTCACATATATCTATGAATAAGCGAATATTGTGCTCTACTTTTCTTTAGCAGCTCACTCTAGTTTGGATGACCATTTGGCACACTGGTGTGAGTTGAACACAACATAATATCAACGGGTTCTTGATGATTATAACGAGAGCAGGACAATGAACTTGTGATAGCCGACTTCATTTAGTGGGATAAGATCCGATGGTTGTTGTTTGTCGGACAATGAACTTGTGATCTTCTTGTTGCGTAATCATTGGCGCCAGATCAGTTTCTGTTTATATGCTATTAGAGTTGGATATTCTTCTATTTGTGATGTAGTAATTGTCTTCGATTTTAATGGATATGTTGATAACTAATGTGCCATATGATTCATCATTCATTGTTTGACTATTATTTGTCCTTTAAATGAACTTCTTTATCATTATGGACCATTTGTCAGCTTTTTAAACATTGATGTACACAATGCAACATGCTGGAACAGATGGACAGTTCATAAAGATTATTTAAATGTATAGAAAGTGGATATAACAATTCTTCTGAAGTACTATAATTTTTCCAAACATGTGATGTATAACTTTTGAACATGAATGTGATTTTTTTACATTTAAATTTACTATTCAATTGAATTTTAGAGAATCAATTCTCAGTCCACGTTGTTTGATTGTATATGGTGATTGTGGGAGAGACACCTCCAGATCACTGTCTGCGGTAGTTGTTGTTACCGTATTTGTTGAATCTCCCTCCGATATCATGTTTCATTTCCAGTCTCAGAGCTCTTATCTACCTCAACCATCATTCTTCAACTCCAAAATGTTACTACCTTATTCACTCACTCATTCCTTTCTTCTCCACCACCACCACCAGTTCAGATTCCACTCAACCATCTTTTACACTTTCCTACCTCACCAACAACTGTGGCTTATCTCCACAAGACACTCTCAAAGCATCCAAATGATATATGTTTCACTTTCACCACCTCCGAAAAATCCATATCCGTTATAGCCTTCTTCAAAACCCACAGTTTTCTCCAATCACCGCATCAATCCATCATTCTCTAGAACACAGTTTTCTCCAATCACCGCATCAATCCATCATTCTCTAGAACCCCAGGCTTATCCTTTCCAACCCCATCAAAACCTTACTCCCAAAGTTTCAATTTTTAGCCTTCAAAGGCGCTTCTCCTTCTGACATAGTTGCCACCGTCACCAAAAGCTCTCAGTTTCCTCCGTTAGCCTTGAGAAGTAAGAGGTTTTTGTCCCTCTAATCAGAAAGCTATTACTTCAATTATCATTTGTCCTGCATCTATCTATCAATGATATTCACATTGTCAATTTTTTGTGTGCTTATTTTGGGGTTAATCCCTTAAAAAAAACATTTTTTGTGTGGCATTATTAGCCAAAAGGGTATTACCAAATCCCAATGAGATGCTAAAGTTGATGTCTTGAAGAAATGGAGTTGGTCCCAAGATGAAATTTTGGATGCATTTAAAAAGGACTCTAATATTATGAAGTTGTTATTTATGCCCTTCTCTCAAGAGCGTGAGACATAAAAACCGTTATTCCTTTATTCTTATAGAGAACGTGACCCCCTTTAATTGAGCTTCCATACTGTTAGTGCCTAAGGACACACCATTGGCCATGTTTTGTAAGTGAGTGCTAGGTGGTTTGACCCAAGCCCAACATGGTGCGCGTGATGAGACCAATTGGTGAGTAGAAATCCAACTCTGGGCGACATGCAATATTCACCCGCCTTTAGTGAGCTTTGTAGTGCTTATCATATGTCCTTTTCTTTCAGGCTTGATAAACTTATCTTCATATAGAACTTAATACAAAGATATAAATACATAATATTATTCAAGCGAAGACTCGAGTGATGATAATGGGCCTGAATTGTTATGTTCAGTGTTGCTCAAAGAATCTTTTCTTTGAAACTTATTGCAATGTCCTTGTTAAAACCGTCATGAAAAATTAAAACTCTTGCCTAATTAAATCATAGGGCCGGCTCTGGGCCCGGGCAAGCAGGCCCGGGGCTTCAAAAATAGGGGGCTTCAATTTTTGGAAGGTATAGTAAAGAAATAATAATAATAACATATTAAAATATATAAAGTTTAACGAAATTGAATAACAAATCGTTGAATATGGCCTAATGGTTCAGTTAGTATTATGTAATTTTAGTGTCTTCGGTTCAGTTAGTGAAATTGAATAACAAATCATTGAATATGGCCTATTGGTTCAATTACTAAAAGATAATTTTTATTAAAATCCTTTTTGGCTCAAGGCATCTAAAAATCCGACACCCTGTTAAATCAAGTGGTTCAAAGAATTGTTGAAAAAGAATGTTATTAAGTAAATAACTAGTCACAAACGTGCGTCCATGCAGTTATACATCTAATTAACGGCTTTTAATAGTGTAAAAAGGATTATAGCATATTTTCAAATAATCAATAATATGAAAACAACATTAATAATTTTGTCTTGTCATAAAGTTGTAAAAATATGAGTAGCTTGTGTCTTTTGATACCCACAAAAATTATCGAGGAGTAAATAAAGGGACATATATAGGGAGATGTTGACTCGGGAATAATTAGAGTTTGAAACTTGGAATTATAGTCAAAAATTATGCAAGGACGAATCTCAATAAGAAATGTTGTTTAAAAAAAAGCGTTAAGCATAAGTAGAAAATAGTTGATTGTAGCTTTTAGATATTCTGAAAGACTTCTTTAAATACATTTGTGGTAGTGTGCAAAGGTTTTTTCGAGTTGTCATGAATCAAAATCTTCAAACCTTGTTTACTTTTAACTCTTGAGAAGGCAACATAAAGTTGGCCATGACTGAAAACCTCTCTAGGAAAATATAACCCGACGTTGTCAAGGGATTGGCCTTGCGACTTGTTAATCGTCATGGCAAAGGAGACCATAACCGGAAATTGTCGCCTCACAAGCTTGAATGGCCACGGAGACTGTGATGGTGACAAAGACATCCTTGGTATATATATGATGTTTCCAATATTCTTGCCGGAAATAATTTTGGCTTGAATGACATGGTTGGCTAGTCTTGTAACCGTTAGTCTCGTGCCGTTACATAATCCTTCCGATTGATCTAAATTTCTCAACAACATGATCGTTGTGCCAATTTTTAGCTTGATAGAATGATTAGGCAACCCATAAGTCTTTAAAGCAAGAAATTCGGAGTTAGATGTTGAAAGCATCAAATTGATCGATTCTGAATTGTCAATTGAGTCAGAACGAGATATTCTTTTTCGGTTCCTAAAAAAAGTGAAGCAAGAATAGTATGTTTATTATTAAAAATAAATCTGTTAGTCGAAAATTATAGTATATGAATAGAAGGAAAAGGATTATTATTAAAATTTGTACCTAATTAAGAATGGATATGAATGATTTGATGAAAAATGATATTTTAGTTGTCCATGGTTTTTTAATGGGCCAAAAGAATAAAGGGACAGTTGTTTTATATTGGGCCAAAAGTAACTTGGGCAACATATCCAAGCATTTATGCGTGCGGACGATAGACCTCATCAGCGGCCCATGGGAAAAATCTCTCAAATGGGAATAAATAAATGTGTATAAATAATTTTTGGTGGTCATGTTTAGTGTTCAAGTCATTTAGGATGTACTTTTGCTTAGCAAGAAATGTAATGTTCATTAAGTTTGTTAAAAGTGTTTTTAAGGTATGCAGCATCTTGTAACATTGTTAAAAGCATTATGATATATATATTAACGTTCGATCTACATGTCGGTTAAAGTATTACATTACAAATATTAAATTACAAATTTAAATTATATTTGATAACAACATTGTGATAGTTTTTGCACAACATGATCAGGTGAAATTATATTGTATTACTGTCATACAAAAGTTGGAGGAATGAGTTTGGCGCATTCTTTATGTTATATACTCTGATTACTTGTTTTATAGGGGCACATGTATAAGAATAAACTATAGTGTCCTTCTATTATGAATCGATAAAATAACCTTAATAAAGCTATAACATGTGAGTCTAAACATGAGGGCATAAGTGTTGTTGAACCATAGTTATTAAAGAACAAAGTAAGTACGAGAAAGTGTGATAACAAAAATTTACCTGGTATAAGATTTGTTACGTGCTAGTTAATTTCATCGACGACCTCAATTGTCGAAGCCGGTATTGCTCTCTCTGAAAATGAGGATCAAGGTAGTTGTCTATCAAATTAGGATAAGTACTTGCAACAATTGCCTCTATGGGATCTTGAATGTAGATATTAAAAATTACGGAGGTATTTTGATCTCGGAATCCGTCATTCGGATCTCCAAATTCTCCGTCGCTATCTGGAGTATCCATTTTGAAAACCCACTGATTTCTTCATTTGTTGCATTTGAAGACACAGATTGTAGCCGCATATTCTTTGTTAGCTTCACACCTTACGGTGGTCCCATATGTAAGAGGCATTAATGGTTGCATGAATAATATCGGACCGACTTCCTCTAAACTGTGAGCGATGTTGTGAAAATCACCACAAAAACAACGGTTTTCCTCCAAAATCTTCTCGAAGTATCATTATTCTCACTCATGATATCCTTCAAACTTTTGTCAAGAGCTTCAAAGCGGTATTCTGCCATTGGTGCCTCATCCCAAATGATAAGGTCGATTAATTTTAGTAGTCTTTAAGTTCTTCTTTCTTGTCAATTTGCATATAGAATTCTCAATTGTCGGTCTGGAATCTTAAATCTTGAATGAGCCGTTCTTACGTCGGGCAACAACAATGGCAATTCCACTCGATGCAACATTGAGTACAATACCGCCTTTAGAATGAATGGCGTGGATAAGGTATTCCACATGAAAGTTTTACCTATAGTACATGAAATGTATAGAGATAGTTAGAGGAAGGTAGCATTCAATAGTTGTTTTAGATGGAAATTACGTATGTTCACATGTTAATGCATTGCTATTTTACTATAACATGGCAATGTAGTTATTTGAAATTGTTAAGTCACCAATGAAGTTCGCATTCTTCCAACGTCTTGTATGATGGCACAATAGTAAAATTTATTTTGGTAGTTTGCATTCGATATAGTGGTCTTCTAGCGTTGTCGTAAACCCATTCTATGTTGTATGTTCTGACATATTGCAACATGAATCATGTATCAGCATAGTGTGCATGACATACCAGTGCCGCCGTATCCGTATAGGAAGAAGACACCCCCATTCTGCGATTCTACTGCCTGAAGAATTTCCTCATATATACCCTTTTGCTCATCTACGTTTTAAAGGGTTTGTCAGCGTTTGATGCGGATAAATTAAGGTGAAATATGAAAACATGAGGATGAATGTCAATAGCTATAATACCGATCGGAGATGTGAACAATTCCTGATGCAGGTTAGTTTGTTGAAGCACATCATACTGTCTTTCATCATAAACCAACCTATTTCCAAGAGTCTTTAAAGCGTAATCCATAGGATCGGCATTGGGTGGAAATCTTTTAAGGTCCGCCTATTATTTTGCAACAAAGTTTCAATTTCCACCGATGTCAATTGTTTTATCTCCTCGTCGGTGAGTAATAGACTGTAACAATCGAAAATTATATATTGTAATCGATACATAAAGGAAGCGAAGCGATTGAAAATGTAAACTGGATTTTGAGCCAAACTGTTAAGTAGAATACCATCCGATAAGTATTGCCATGTATTGAACCAAACATGTTCGGTCGACATATTGATCGGACAAAAGCATTGTGACAAACAACTTTCGAAGAAAGATACGAAGATGTGCCTCCTTGATTGCCTCGATAAATTCCGATCATCTTGGAGGAATCGGTATAACATGCATCTCTAAATGTTTCATGTTGGAATCCATCAACTGTTTTATCTCTTTATAGCTTGTGGGACCTTTCTTTGAAGTTAACGACATTAAGTAAATAAAACAACTCTACGGTGCCTTGGAACCCACATCGATCGACCAATGGAGTATCCCTTTGTCGTGGCTTCCAAGTCTTAGTTCTCTTGACATATACAAACTTTGAAACAAACTGTCCATATGTCAGCAATCTTGCTTCATCGTATTTTTTGTTTGCCTCGAACCACGATGTAAACATGGACTCTGTAACAGATGGTTTAATCAAAACATCCCCAATTTGCTCATAATCTTTGTAGTAAACAGAGTGTTCACCTTCCAAGTGAAAGAACAACCTCTCGCGGGCTTCCTCCCATGTATCGAGTATGAGAATATGCGCCAACATGCCTCACTTGGGGAAACATATCTACAATCGAGATACTGTTTGATCTCGTCAGTGTTGTTTTCAACAACTATGTTTGTTGCATCAGACGGTACAATTACAGCTGAAATTCTGTCAGATCCCTTGTTGATATACTTGAATAAATATTTTATTGAACTACTTTGATTGCACCTCCATGTTGATGTGTGCCTCATACTTCAACAACAAACTTGGGTTATGAGGAGCGACATGACCGTTATTTAGTATTATTCCACTTTTGTCAATTGTGTGGTTGTTATCTCGTCTTACGTGAGCGGGATAGCCATCTTGATCCACTATGGTAGAACTTTGAAACTTCTTCGGATAATACTTGCTACATTTACCGTCTTTCATGCATGGTGACTTATTGTTTGCAACACCACAAGGACTATGTACCATATGAGTCTTAACCAAATTATACAATCTTGGCTCCAACAAAGGATCTGGTATTTCTGCACTAATAATTTTATCAATGTCCGTAGGTGCGGGGTATTTGTTTGATGGATGCAAGAAAATGAGAATGTGTGCATGTGGCACCCTCTTACGGAACTCAATTGCGTACATGTCTGAAGCATAACAAAATAATAATGTATCAAATGATGATAGTGTGAACGAGTTATATAAATAAGTTGAATTGGAAAACTTACGCAGGACCTTGCCTAGCATTCCCTTTTCGTTAAATCGCCAAAGTTGATCAAACTTTATCTTGAATACCCGAGAAATGATATCAGGTCGATCTTGCAGCTTTAAGTGTAGAGGCTCTAGAACACGTTGAATTTCAGGCCAATTAGGATTGCAAGTGAATGTAATGAATAAATCTGGAAAACCGAATTTGCTACATATTGCCATTCCGTCATAGTAGAGTTGATCCATGAACCTCCGGCTGCCGACGTATGAAGATGGCAACACAACTCGTTTACCGGTGCTAGAACCCAGGTCTTCACATTGATCACCCTGTTCATTAAGATTGTTGTATTTGGACACTCTAAGTTTTCCTTGATTGCCGCGTAACCATGTCAATCTCTCAGACTCCATCATTGTGTAACCGTCAACCAAAAATTGCTGATATAGTCTCCTCGATGATAACAAAGTTTTAGCTTCATTAGATTTGGATTGGATGCGAAAGGCCAGCCATTCTCTTATTGTTAATCATTAATCATCTCTCAATCCAGATGTGCCACGTTTGGCTGTAACCATATTCTCCATAGGGAAAATCAGCGGATATTGATATGCAAGATAACTTGCATGGAATTCATCAATTCTTTTAGTTTTCCACTTTTTCCATAATGATGTCCCTTTCCTCCGTGTCGGCGTCCCCAACAATTAAAGCGCAACTTGAAGCAGTTGGTGATTATAGATCCGACCATCGGTTTTACATCGAAATAAGTCTTAATTTGAGGTTTTGTACATTTCATTAATTCTCTCCCTTGCCATTTGGAAGCTTTTGGCATGTGTATTGTGTTCATACAACATCGTGAGTTCGAACAATGTTGGGATCTATGTTCGTTGGATTCCTACATAAAATGATAAATCGTTGTATCGTGACAATCAAATCTTGTGGACAACTTCCATTCGATATTATTGTACTACTATTTACGAGACCATCCATTCTATTACGAACTTCATTCTCGATTATCGTATATGTTTGTCAATTTTGGCTTTTGACCCTCCGGTGGCAGGTACCAATTCGATGACAAGTTTGGCCTTGAATGCGTATCGTGGGTGGCCCTTCCGTTGTTGTATTTGTTATCTAGCTTGGCACGGGGCGTGAAGCGAACATCATGTTATAAACCCTTATCATTCTTTGGAATTTTTGCTACTCATTGTACATTGATCGAAAAGCAATTTCTTCATATAGAAGGTGGTTGTTTCAACAAAGGCGATTCAACCTTTCCGTTTCCATAACATAATGTAAACTTAGGATTTGCAATATATTTCTCCATCCTCTCTTGATACCACATCAAAGCTTGGAAGTATCGACATTCGAACAGCGGTTCGCCGATGTCGTAATACTCTACAAAAGACATCGAAAGAAAGTCGTCAGGGTCGATTAAAAGGATTGTACCATAATAGTGTCATTCTTAAGCAGTGCTAAGAATAGTTTAATCTGAACCAATACCCTTTGATGGATGAGGCATGGAATGTACACCGGTATCGTTGTCATTGTCTGAACTCAAATCAGACTCAGAATCCGCAACTGCAAAGATTTATGCCATAGACAATATTATGATGAACAGTCAATTAAAATCCCTATAAGCAACTGCAAAGATTTATGCCATATTATGATGTACAGTCAATTAATTACACATATATATTAAATCATTAAATTTTCCATTTGACAAACCTCAAAGGATCATAATCGAATCATCTTCATCTCCACTTGTTGAAATCCAAGTTCACGGTAGGATTGAAAGCAGGATGTGCGATAGGTGTTAGTGGAAAGGATATTGAGTACGATTCTTGAGGGATCTTTAAATGAATGCGGATGGTGTCAGCGGAATCATGTCGTCACCGCACCATGTTGCATTAGCCAGATTTGGAAGTAGTCCCGATGTTGTAGGGCCATTCGGTGCGATATATTGTAGTCTAATGTTAAGATGCAATATAATGTTCATTACTTGAGGTAAAATGATGAACTTCAAGTAAAATAGGTAATGAATTATATATACACAAAGTTTATTGCAATAATAACGGACCTTACTCATTTGAATCTTCAATGATGTCCCTTGACGTGTCGCATTAAACTTATTCGCAAAGTTGGGATGCCAAAAGATTTGGGCGGACCTTTCCTCGAGTCTTGTGGGACATATATATTAATAAGATCGGCATTTTGGCGGTGTATAACGAATATGAAAAACTTGCATGTGCTATTACACACCACTTACGTTGACATGCGAAGAACTTCCCGTTCGGGATGTCCTTGGGGTATGCGTAACATTACAATGTGTTTGAATCTTTTAGGACCACGAATACGTTTGACTGTGTAGTTCTACGAGTGATTCGTTCTCATCGTCTGAAAACCTATCCATTAAGTTACTCCCACATGTTGTAGATTTGAAAACCTTTTTGAGTCTGAAACAATGAAAGCTAGGTCGAGTATGGATGCTTCTAAGGCGTGATAAGTGCCTCTCCCTCGACGACTTGTTCATTGTCTTTCTATTTGTCCACAGACCCGTAATATTGCGAAGAGGCCTTCTCAAAGATGTTGAAATAGGTGTGTAATGTGTTTGAGGATTAACATGTGTGAGCGGAAGTTAACGGTTCCATAAGTTGCATACGTTTCATTTTTTTCCTTTACGTATAAGCATCCAAGTGCGCCTTCTTAGGCGTGGTTTGAGTGTGATCCATGATGGTTTTCCTACAATTTTAAAGAAATAGTAAAAGGCGTCAATGTGCACCATAGTTTGGTTTGATAACAATGCCACAGCGTCGTTCGGTATTTTTCACGACCATGTCACTAAGCACACAAAGGGATAGGAGAATCTTAATTTGGTTTCCATGTTTTTGCGGTATAGGGTGTGAGAAACTATATACAATGTTGTGTTATGCGCGACACCATTGAAAAATTTGTAAACATTCGGTTGAGGAAACCATGGAAACAATGCAATGTTATTGACATTTTGTGTGAAATATGATGTTATTTGCATGTATATCAACACAATAGATGGTGTTATATTCATGTTTGCGATGCATATGCATGTTATGTTGGAATAGATGTTACATGGCAAACATTTAACGGGCATTATGATGGATGAATGCAACAAACCTAAACCGCTTGTCGATGAATCCGTTTAGCGAAATCAAAAGTTCCGATAGCTTACTTGTTTTTGGCAAAAGGATCACCTCATACCTTTATTCAAGGAGATATTAAGAAAAATGGGAAACTTCTCAATATATGGGTTGTTGTTGGCATCCGATTACGATAGCATGTGTTGTGTCATCGGTTTACAAATATGCCTTAAAAATTAGTTTATATGGCGGTGTTGCTTAACATATTTTAAATGTGAGATATTTGCATTATATTAAAGCGGAAATTAGTATTGTATTCAAGAAACCAACAACGGTGAATCTGATTTCAAAGGCATATTTGTGGAGGTAAAAGAGGCGAATATATAAAAGCAGTTTTATTATATTTCAAGTGGCCTAGATTGACTTCCATGAGACCTATCAATTGTAGGTCGAGAAACAACTTTAGCTATTGAATGAGACAACATGTCATCTTGATATCTTGCCTTCGTTTGCTATTGATCTAGGTAGAAATTTGGTATGTATATTTAAGCTCCAAGTACAACGAAGGTGGTGAGCAGTTTAATGTGATGTGCATTAAATAAAGCACAGGCATTTGGCTAAGCACAAGGAATGAAATATTGTTTTCTATTTTTTACTTGTGTGTAGTCATCAAAAAGTAATGACGTTCAATACTTTTAAAAAGCGAATAATTTGACAAAGTGTTAAATTGTAGTAGTATGTATCGCAAATGTAATATTTTGTGAATGAAACTTCTTTAGTTCAATACATATGATATGCTTATACGTATTAATCGAGCGGTGGTGTTTATCTCTAATTTACATGCACTTCTTGCTAGAAATTATGCGATAAAGATATTTGAGAATAATGTAAAGTTGTTGTGGCGATTAAATGTTGAGCAATTCAATCGCATTTGATTAACACGATGGGACCTCGATTACAAATACAAAACAACAAACATGTTGCAACGGGTTTTCTAATACTACCAAGTACAGGCAGGTTGGAAAGGTTCATTACTAATACAAGCATTTCAAGGAGTACAAAAGGTTTTCAAAGGGGTTACAAAGGTTGATTACTTATGATTACTAAATTAATATCTTGTGCATTGTTAGTTAGCGTTGTTCAAAAATGCGAGATGTGCTTGTTGGAGACCATCGTAGGTTTCCACATTACTCCTTCTTCATGAGCTTCACTTTGGTGGAAGAATTCATCGGTGTTAGAAACTTGGTGGGAGAAGTCTCTTGAAGACTACGGCATCGGCATCCCTTTTGATGGTGTGGTTGTAGAACTTGTCTCGACATGGTCATTTTAGTCGGATGGATGTAATAGTTGTAGAAAGAAAAAAAGGTAATGTAAGTGTATAATAGAAATAAAGTACGGAGGTTATGCGAATTATAAAATAAATCGGACCGTATTCGGGATGTTTGTAGCGGTTGGGTTCACAAAACCTCATCAATGCAAGACCGGTTGGAGTTTGTTTTGCATGAAATTAGAAGTGTCAGCGGCAGCCATATTTGGTGTCTGCATTCATATAGGAGATGATCAGCTATCAAAGTAAATGTATTAAAATGAATCGCTTGAAGCAATAATTAAGTGCGCAACAATGGGTTACCTCATGGGGTTTAAAAAGTAAATCGATCCTTTTGTAAACCTCTTCATCACATTAGGCTACAATAGAGCATTGAGCAAAGTTTGTGCTATACTTTACAAAAGCAAAGGCTTTCTTGAGAAGAGCATCGAGGTGAGTCGGATATATCATGGATGATCTTCCCGACTGCAATTGTATGAAGTTAAATTCAATTTCGGAAAGGACCACATTTATGTATAGTTTGAAAGGATCGAGCGTAACCTCCTTCATGATGGCCCTTAACTTGGAAGCTGTCATCCCTATAATTGGATCCTTGTCCCGAACATGAAAGTACAAATCTCTATTGTACTCGACATCAATCTCAATTTCTATCTCGTAAAATTTTTATTAATGGTTGCGAAAACATTGTTTAGAAGTATGTGATTACTAACAAAGTTGAGAACCATAGTTGGAGACTTCATTATTAGGTCCACCATAGTCACACTCAAAGGTTGATATGTATTTTTGAGGATCGTTTGCATCGAGCAGCGATTGTAGTACCGACCACATTATGCGGTCTTGAATCTCAAGTTTTCCCAATGGTTGTGCGAAACAATCCTTGCATTGGCAAAGGTATTAGAATAGACTTTAGATAAATTTAATCAAATGACAGCTCCATTATTGGCTGCTCATTAGAAATATGATATAAGAATAATTGGAAAAAGCGGTATCTTCGCTTTTGGTGTTTACTTAATTTGAGATGGTTTTGAAATCTGGGTTGGTCAAAACTTATCATATTGAGTTACGACAAACTTTGCGATGTCTGAGTGCATGGCTGATAGGAGCCCAACCTTTAATAGTCCAATAAACAAAAGAAGTTGGTTAAGCTGAACAGAAGGGAAATGAAAGAATAATCGGCATTGGGATTGCCTCAGTTTAGTTGGTTCTATAATGAGCAACTTGATGGTGACCATCATTGATCAATAGCTTGCTTCCACTCCATGCGTTTAACAGTGTGGGTTTGCTTGTAGCTACAATTAAAGATGCAACAACATAAGAGCGTCATTCTGGGTTATTTTGTGAGCGTATTATAAAACTACGATTTGTGTATATACATGCTACAGTCGATTAACAATACATGCAGTTGCCTTGACCCATCCATGGGTGAGCACAATAATTGTGGGAGTAACGTCGGTGCCTGCGTTCAAAAAAGTAAAAAGCTTGGAAGCAAAGGCATCCCATAGAGCCATATCAATTATGTTTCCATGATAGTCACTTAGCGCAATGTTAGCACAAACCTTCTTATTATTTCCAGTGCATTTTCTAGTCACCTCATGTAATATCCTATGACATCTAAGAAACACAAAAAAAGCGATTGTAAAGCAGGTCAAAAGCAAAAGCATAATGAAGAGGTAGTTCCGACTTACCATATAGCTGATCGTGTTTGTAACTTCCAGCCAGAAAATCTGAAATAGGTTTGAAATCAAATTTGTGAGGAGGAAAATTTGGAATTGTAGTCTTGGAGGTTGTTGCACTATTGAAGAGAAGTTTTAGGGCATTGTCACATGATTTCAATGGAGATCGTTCTTCAATGGTTCTCCATTATACAAAGTATCGTTTCTTGTTCCTTCAAAACTTGTATCCGATGGTGTAGTCTCTTGGTCGTGTAACAACTTGGATCTTGTTTCCCTATCAAAGGTCATGTGTACAGCAGTAGATTAATGAGGCGGTTAAACACTATATTATGTTTGATGGGAAAAAGTAACATTACCTTTGCATCCTGATGATCAACTCTACATGTAAACCCCATTTCTTTCTTTGACGGTCCACATATCATGAACTTTCACACCATTTTCCAAACCGGTTGCCTATTTCCGGATCGAAGCGAAAATAGGAACCCTTGACATCTAGGCAGCAAATATATGGAAAAGACATTAGAAGTTAAGCGATGGTAGCGATCTAACAACAAGTGAAGTGAATACATGAGCGAAACACACACATGAAAACATGAATAGAAACACACACATGAAAACATGAAGCTGTGAATACAAAGACACATGAAAGCAATGAAGCGATGTAGAAGACACGAAGGAAGGAAAAGCAGACAAAGCCAAGTTAAAGCATAATACCTTGAAGATGGCGGAAAGTTGTCGCGGTCTGGAACAACTTAGAAATGGCGGAGGAAAGAAGAAGTTGAATGGGAATGAAGAGAGGGAGTGCAAGCGGATGTGTTGTATTTGAATCTTCCAATGGATGTGTTCCAAAAAGGGCATGCTCATGAATTGAATCTCCACGTGGAAGCTTTGCAATGGGTCTAGTGGTGTAATAAACTTGGCTTTATGAAATGACAAAAATACCCTTTTTGAAGGGTAATTAATTTTGAAGGGAAGGGCATTATGGGTAGTGTGCAGGTGATTAATTTTAATGCTTAGCTAGTTGACTACTAGAATCTTTAGAAGATAGAGAATATATTAAAGTAACTACTAGATAAGCTTAGATATTAAGGTATCATTTTGGCGAGCTTTTTCTATTGTAAAAGTTACTTTTAAACTAGAGGTGAAAATAAGAGTTTTATATATAAAGTTAAAGTTGTTGAGTAATATTTATAATTTTCTTACTTTAAAATTAATTTTAAACTAAACATCGTTAGATATATCTCTATGAAAATATTTTATTTAATATATAGATGGAATAATATAAAAAAAGAAAATACTAAAATATGATTTTTTACCGTTAAATTTTAATAGTATTTAATTTAAATATTTGTGAGTGAAATCTGATTCATACTTTCATGATATATATATATATATATATATATATATATATATATATATATATATATATACTATATATATTAAAAGATATTAAATAAGTTATAATATATTTAAAAAATTAAATGATATTGTGATATGACTAATTTTAGCAAACTAAACTAACAATCGTAGTTAAATAATGCACAACAATACCGATAAATTGACACGTGAATGATTTTTTTAATAAGATAAAATAAAGTAATATGGACAGAATTATAAAAATATATGAAGGTGTGATGAATTAAGAAATAATTTATAATAATATGATAGTATAAATTATGTCTTGTTGGGATTCGAAGATATGTAGTTATATACAAGTAAATATTTTCGGAAGCTTTTATAAAATAAATTTTATGAGCTTTAATAGAATCTCGTATTTTTATTTTTAATAGAAAAGTCACTTTTTTTCAAAAACAACTTTTTTAAAATGTTGTTTGGTCCTACTTTTTCTTTAAAGTAGAAGTTAAGTCAACAAAAAGTTCAACCAAACGATACCTAAGAAAGATCAATACATCACATGTAAATTTTCTTCTTCACTAAGTCCCTTAACTATTAAGTCTTTTAGATTTCTTAGCCCTTAAGTTTATTTAATACAATGTCTATATGAAGGCATATATGTTATGTACATTATATCAATTTTAAGAAATAAAATTAGTGAGTTTAAAATCACTCTCTCTCTCTCTCTCTCTCTCTCTCCATTTTTAATTATTGTGTGTGAGAGAATTTTATTATTAAGTCCAATTTGATATCAAATTGGTATCAGAGTCTGGTTAGGTCTTGCTAGTGTGAGTGTCGAAAATATTTTTGAGTGTGTGAAGGACAAATAAGTTTTCATTGTGTAAAAAATTATTGTGAGTATTTTCTGAGAGAGATATGACAAACAATTACAACTTTGTTTAATCCGGTCCAAAATTAACTGCAGAATTAAATTTTAGTTACTGAGAAATTTTGATGACAACACATCTAAAAGATCACAATGTTCGGAGCTTTGTAGATCCCGGTTTACAATAAAGAGCGTGAATCGTCGTCGAAAGGACCAGTTGGCACTTTCATAAATTCATCAAGGAATTGATTACTCGATATTTAGAAAAATTCAAATGCCAAGACTGTTAAAGAAGCACGTGACATATTGAAGTTATCACATAAAAGAATAGAGAAGGCTCAAAAGTCCAAATTACTGTCGCTGCATAGAGAATACGAAAGGTACATAATGTGTAATTCAGAAACAATAGAACAATATTTTGCTCGTGATATAAATCTCGTCAACAAGATGAGAGTATATGGAGAAAATATTCCAAATAATAAAGTGGTAGAAAAGATTCTATGTACGTTGCCGATGAAATTTGACCATGTGGTGACAACAATAATTGAGTCACACGACACTGACACCTTGCCTGTAGCAGAATTACAGGAAAGCATTGAAAGTCATGTCAACATGATATTAGAAAAGACCGAGAAAGTGGTAAAAGAAGAAGCTCTCAAAAGTCAGGTAAATTTCAACAACACTTCTGAAGTCAATCTTCAGAATAATTATAATAGAGGAAGGGGAAATTATAGAGGCAGAGGTTGAGGAAATTATGATGGAAGAGGACGTGGAAACTTTTATGAAGTCAATATTCCTAAAGTTTTTCAATGAATTCAAACTATCATATAAAGATTGATTGCAAAATGGAATAACTCAAGTAATCTAAATGATCAAGTCTTGAAGAATAAATCAAATGTCAAGGTATAAGGCTTTCAATTTCTATGTGCATACAAGTATTCATATAATGTCTCATTCATTCCATAACTTTTAAACATATTTTAGATCACAAAAATCGCTTGAACTTTTTTCAAATGGAATTTTTACTTTTTATCTAGGAACGGTTACCCTTATATGGAATTCGATTACCCCTTTGCACCATGTTACGACTTTTAGTTGGGAACCAGTTACCCATATATAATGCTGTTACCCATATATAGTAACCAGTTACCCAATGTATTATTTGAATTTTTTAACGTTGTTCGATGGAACCGGGTACCCATATATGGGAACCGGTTACCAACGAACCATCGTCGAAAAATACTTTTTTTCAACAAAATATCTTGTGGTCTTGGTTTTGAAATATGACATTTTCTATGAATTATACACTTTTGTAAGGGTGTATAGATACTATATAAAGCTGTATTATTTTCATATTTCAATTACCTTTTCATCCATAACTTCATGATCTCTAAATTATCTCATCTTTCAAAATTCAAGTGTTTTCCAAAACCATAATTTTTAGTGAAATTTTCGCATTTGGTTGTCATTGAAAATTAAGATAAATTTCATATCATTCATTGAACACTTGTATTCCATCATTGATAAAGTTGTATGCTTGAAGAAGAAGAAGATCAATCAAGTGATTGATATATTGATCTTCTATTGGGTAGATAGTAAGCATCACCATTAGTGTGAATAGGTTGTATAATCATTCTAACTATAGTGAAAACTCTTACATGTTTTAAGGGGATTGGACGTACCTTCGGACTGTGAAGGGAACTAGGATAAATTTCTTGTGTCCATTTATTTTTCACTTCTTTTTTCATAACATCATCATAAACTAGTAAAATATTCAAAACACCAATAAAAGCGATAAAATTTTAAGAGCCTAATTCACCTCCTCTTAAGCAATCTAAACTTACATTTGGTATCGGAGCGGGTTATAGGTAACCTATTCCTAAAGATCGAAATGGCTTCCAAATCAAAATCAAGTTTCAAAGATGGTGGTAGTAACAACAATCCTCCATTGTTTTGTGGTGAATACTTGACTTTTGGAAAATTTGTATGAAGGCTCACTTAGAAGCGCAAGGAGAAGAAATATGGGATGATGTCCAAAATGGTACATTTGCTCAATATGTGTTGTCAATGGTGTTGGAACATCAAATCCTAAAGCATCATGGGATGACGATGATAAGAAAAGGTCTTCTATGACAAGAAGGCAATCAATCTCCTCCAAGGTGCTCTTAGTATGGACTAAAATTTTGGTAATATATGAGATGTCGAAGGTGGTGTCACGACACTAATATCTGTTTGATGAACAAAGAATAACAGAATACTAAATGCAGAAAATTAAAATGACACAAGTAAATTATTCACCCAGTTTGGTGCAATCACACCTACGTCTAGAGGCTACCAAGCCAGGGACGAAGTCCATTATCAGCGATATTAATTTAGAGTTAAACTCGCCCATTTACAATCCCTCACTTAATCACTACCCAATGACCATTCTACCTTAGAACTTATTAGATATGAGAAACCCTTCTCACTCCCCCTCAATCACATATTGTGATAATAACAGTAATAAAGATTTGAAGACACACTTCAGACACACCATCCATCTACTTCAAAGCTTATAGATGATTAAAAACTTACAACTCAACAAACATCCACCTCAAGTATTAAATAATACTAGAGTGGCTCACAAGTAACAAATAACAAAGACTTAAACCCTAAACTCTGAATACGTTATTTTCTTCAGTATGGCCAAATCTGTAAGTAGGGTTAGCTTCCTTTTTATACGAACAACAACTAGGATTGGCCCATAAGTCGCTTCATATAAAGTCTTCAATGTTTCCTTTACTTTCTCCATGAAAGTAGGATAAAAGTTCTCCAAGAATGTTGCAGTAGAGCGTTACATATCCTTGCTTACTTCGAGCAAAGCAACTTAAACAAACTGACTCCTAAAGTTTCTGAATTGAAAAACCAGTTCAGTTCTGTAACACATGTCAGGACATCTGCTTTCACATCTTCTGAAAAACTGGTGATACATTTTGCTTCACATGTTAAGACATTCTCCATGACATTTTCTGAGCAGAATGATTTACCAAAATTGCTGTCAATCTACAGAACTAACAAACTCCCCTTTGGAAAATTTTGTCTAAAACATTATTTGAGTATATAAGCCATACAATTAACATCGGCACTAAAATAAACATTCAAGCAATTTCAACAAAATCAGAGAGGGAAGCTTCACACATACAAACACATATCAGAGCAGCATCATAATCATAATTCATCAGAGATACAACAGAAAAATAAATGTCTAAACATTATTTAGAATATCACATCACACATGCACACAGTCACAGTTAGATCACCCATGCACACAGTCAACTACTCCCCCTCAAACTCATCAGTTTATCACTCCATTAGTAACATCACAAAGTCAGTCAGACAATTAGTCAGACTCACAACTCACATTTACTCCCCCTTTTTAGCCATAATATGCCAAAGCAATCACCAAAGTTAACTCATGGAAGATGACAATATGGAATATTAGATTATAGTATAAATCATTGTTATCTAGAGTTATATGTTAAGGATATTACATACCAGATCATTCATTGTTAAGCACATCAGTGCCAAAATTAAACAAAGAAAAGAAAACCAAAACAGGAGCCACAATGTAACACGATGGGAGCCGCTTGTTTGTTTTCGTTTTATCGCAATCTTGTGGATAGCAAGTCGCCACCGACTTTTCTTTTATCCAATAAAGGAAAGGTGAAAAGAACAGGAAAAACCTTTGATATTTTCTGAGTACGGGAGGTAATTATGAAAAGGAAAGGTATTAACACCTTTTCCATCCGTAGTTATCTACTGGCTCTTAATTGCTTTAACTTACTTTTTGAAAACTTGCTTTCTGTGTGTGTGTGATTTGAAAAGTATTTGAAAAGTATTTTGCTTTGACTTCGTAATGATTCTTGTACCGTCCTCAATAATGTATCTGAGTGTTTGAAAATATTTGAAAAAGTTTAACTTTGTAATGATTCTCGTATGAATGTATACAAAGTGTTTTTGAAAGTATTTTGGAAATAAAGTGAGGTGTGAAAATTAGTTTTGATTGGATTGGAGCAAGAAATTAAAAGTCTTATTACCTACTCAGAAGGTTGTTCTTGTTATTTTCCTTCTCCTTTAGGACATCTCTATCCATAACATTAGTTGGTAGGTAACTCTATCTGTTGGATGTGAAGGGACAGGTGTATGGTCATCATATGATCATTGAAGGCAACATTGTAAGGATACCTTAGCATTTCGAAGGGATGATCATCACTTATTCGTAGGCAACAACCGAGGGACGAGATCATATATTCATAGGCAACATCGAGGGTCATCGAGGGACTATGATCTTTGTGATGATTTAACTGAGGGACTGTTCGTATGCGGTATAGCAGGCAAGCAAAAAGTAAAGTATTATTTTTACCGGGTGATATATACCGGTTAGTGTCATACCCCAAAATTTGCCCTCCATCTACTCAAGAGATTTCATATATCTATACTCAAGGATTCCTCAAGAGTTGATCAGACAAACTCTCTCCTAGACAATCAACCCAAACTAGGGTTTGGTATCTCTCAAGTCAAGATGAACTTCCAACATCTCCAATGTTCATCATGCCTCCTCATATGCTTCAAAGATTCTCCATGTCAAGTTTCAAGCCTCACAAGTCAGGTTTCCTCAGACAATTGCTCAGATGGTTGAAAATCGGTTGTATTGGACAAAAGTCAAGCTGTGGTCAACATACGATCAAACTTCATAATTTTGGTCAACATCCTCATTTTGAAGTTACATTCATCATTTTATCAAGGGTTGATCATGATTCATCAAGAAAACTCAAGATTTGCTCGAAAGTCAAACTTTCTAAATTAGGGTTTCAGGTGAAAAGTCAATGAACTTTGATCATAACTTTCTCATACTTTCTCAAAAAATTTCCACCACCTCTTGTTTTGAAGGAAATTCAATTCTCTACAACTTCATGTTTCACAAGAATGTCCAAAAATGCTTCATTTGAGAGGTATGGCTCGAAACATTACAGTCGTTTTCAAAGTCAACAAAAGTCAACTTTTGTTTTGAAGATATATTGAGCATGGTAACTCAATTGAGATGAGACCAAAAGGTTGGTTAGAGGACTCTTAGAGCTTTCAAAAGTCCAAGAACACTCAAAAATGTGGAAAATTGAGCAAGATACACCATTCGAAGTTGGGCGATTTTGACGATTGCACAAAAGGACATTTTGGTCAAATTGCAAAATTTTCCAAATGGGCCTATAATATTTTGATCAAACTTGTTCATGACAATATTTTGACCCATAAATGCTTGGCCATGGCAATTTTCTATTTTATTGATTTTATTTTGGATTTTAAACCATTTAATTCCAAATTAAATTACATAAAATATGAAAATAAGGTTATTTTTTCAAATAAGTTGGATTTATATCTCTCTTAATGTCCAAGAAAGCCCAATACACTTGCCAATTTCGTGCATGATCACACATTGATGGGAAAATCAAATTTTCTTCAAAATTTGATTTTATTTGGAAAGAATTCAATGCACATTCAATCTCCAATCTTTTTTCCTTGTTTTTTCTCTTCCAAAACCCTCTATAAATACCAAGCATTGCAGCCAGCACAAAGGACGAAACCCTAATCCTAAAAACCACCCAAACTCTTGCAAATTTTTTCAAGAAACTTGAAAAATCGAATTCCAAAAAGCAGCCCTTTTGAGCCCTCAAGAACCACTCCATTGTCTTCAGGAGGTAAGTTTGAGTAAGTATACACTCTTGCCATGGGTTAAAGCAAGCTGAATCGAGCCCTGTACATACATACATATTCAATATTTCTTGATTTTTGCATTTGATTGTTACCTTATTTCAATTGATTCTACGCCTTTTTGTGTTCATGAGATCCCGTATACGATGCAGGCAATCGTTATAAAGTTGGACGTCAAAACTCATGATACCATGTTTAGGGTTTGAGCTGTTGAGCTTGAGGCATTTAGAGGAACTTTCGGGCGAGACCACCATCGGGTTATGAGACCCGATTTAGAAGTAGCCTTACTCGCTCTCAATTCGTATTTTGCAGGTTAGCAAATCGAGCTTCCCGGAGAAGATGACCGGAGCCCTAGCTCCGGCGCTGACTCAGGCGAAGACCGGCGAGGAGCATGCGTGGCGCGATCCAGCGTTCTGATTCGTTCGTTTGAATTACACAGGGTCCACATCTGGTGGTGTTTTGAATATTTCCAGGACGCGTCATCGCTTATATGCCATTGTTTTTCACTTTCAAAACACAAAGAGCCACTTGTCCTAGTGGTTAAGGCGTTTGCTGTTCAAAGATCCTCTCAAAGGACACCAGTTCGAATCCTGCTTGCACTGGTTTCACTTTTCTTTTACAAACTCTAACTATTTTTCATATTTTTTCTATATTTTCTTATTTTTAATATTTTCATACTATTTTAATTAATTTCATAATTTTATTTCGCATTTAAAAATCATCAAAAATTATTTTCCTTTTATTTTATTTTGAGAAAACCTTTATTTAATTTAATAAATTAAAAATACAATTTTGCATGCATATTTATTTTTATTTATAATTTTGCATTTAAATCATTGTAAATTCATTTAAATTATTAAATTGCATCTAAAAATCCCAAAAATTATTTTAGTTTATTTATCTTATTTCCAGCATGTAATAATTTTCTCATATTAAAATTGCATTTTTCTAACGTTTTCTCTTATTTCGATTTCATCGTATTTTCAGATTCTCGTTCGTTTCACGAGTTAATCCAATTGAGACGGTTCTTCCATTTTATTTTATTTTATTTTTCAATAATGTAATTGTATATGGGATGTAATAGTTTAATTTAGGGTTTTATTTTCGCATTTTAAATTATGTATACGCCCCAAAGCCTTGTAATAGCGTAGGGACATTTACCTTTCCGCACTTTACATTCCGCATTTTAATTTCCGCACCCTATTTGTTAGTAACTAGGCGTGTATGGCAAGATAATAATTGGACATAGCTCACTAATCTTCAAGATAAAATATCGAATTTGACACACTTCTTTCACATGCACCCTTAGGGTAATTCTCTCGATGCCTTTCGATTTCAAATGGTCATATCCCTCGAGCGTGAGGTATCCTAGCACGTTGCCTTCAAAACAAATCATCATAGTCCCTTGATACAAGATCATAGACCCGCGATGTAAGCCTCCGAATACATGATCTTGACCCTCGATTGTCGCCTCGAAAAATAATGATAGTCCCTTGAATGTGCTAGGATACTTCCTACAAGTTGCCTTCATGACCATCCGATGTCCCTTGAATGTCCGCACATCCAGATGGAGCTACCTACTAACTAATGATGCGGCTGGCTATTCTAAAGGAGCGTAGAAATGCAACGACCAATTCTAAGTGGGTAAATAAGTCTTTTAGTTGCTTGCTCTAAACCAAATGCTTTTCACACCACACACTTTTTGAAGTTCAAATTCTTTTCAAAACAAAAACATTTCGAACACTTTGTATACATTCCTACATGAATCATTACAAAGTCAAGCGAAATGCCTTTTCTCAAACATTTTTGTCAAACACACGAGAAAGCAATTTTAAAGGTGATCTAGAGCAACTAAGAGCCGTAGATAACTACGGATGGAAGGGATGCTAATACCTTCCTTTTCATAACCATTCTCCGAACTTCGAGAATCTAACGAAGGTCTTTTACATTACTTTTACCTTCCATAGTTGGATAAAAATAAAAGTCGGTGGCGACTCTTGCTATCCGCATTTGGATACAAAATCCTACAAAGTCGGTTCACCGTATCCGCAGGCTGGCGACTCTGCTGAGACAATACCTAAAGAGAATTGCCTTAGGGATTTCTAAATCACCTTTATTGCTTTTGTTTGACTTGTATGCTTTATCTTTAAGGGTTGCTTGGGTATTATATTGTTGGGGATCCTACACCGGATCGGGTTTCCTTTTAGGTAAGTGGCATTAGATCATCGCGACCGCTGGGCGTATAACTAAGCGGTCAACATGATGGCTACGTTAGCGTGACACTTTGGTTGTCGATACTCTTCATTCCCAGTTGAAGATAGTATTTGGCTTCTGTGGTGTCATCTAACTAAACTTTTAGAACCTTAATTGACCCATCTTGGCCATTAGAAGGAGTGAGATGGCGGCTTTGGTGTCGATCTCATCATAGAGTTGGACTTTCGATCGAACCCGGTTAGATATTATAGAATGAGGATGAACCAACTCAAACTTTTGGTGGGGTAATCACCTATACCTCATGCAAGCCTTAAACCTAGGCTCATTGTGTGAATTGTTTGTGTGTGCTAAACATGACATCATGACATCATTTGCATTGCATATCATTTCTAACTATTTCAAGGACCTAGGTTTATCTTTGCTCTGTTTTGTAGGGATTATGGCTTCTAGAAAGACTATCGAATCAACTTCATGGGTATCCTTCTCAACTCAAAATTGGTTTGAAATTCCAGACCATGCTCGAGTTCATCAAAAGACATGGTTATCTACTTGATTTGGTTATCTCGGTTTTGAAGAAGATATGATGCATGTCTATTCAGTTCTTGACCGAAACACCATTGCTTTACATTCCCAGATTATCGGTTGGTTCCTACCTTAGAAGAGTTCTCTAAACTACTCGGGATACCTATTCTTGACCAAATGCCATTCACGGTCTAGAAAAGGTTCCTAAATCTGAACATTGCATCATTACATCTTAAGCGCTCGGACATTGAAGCCAATTGGGAAACAAGAAGTGGAGTTAAGGGTTTACTTTCAAGTTCCTAATTAAGAAAGCGAGAATTCCTCAAAGTTATGAGTTTCCATGCATTTGAAAATATTGTGGCCTTGCTAATTTATGGTTTGGTTCTATTTCCTAACTCGGATCAATTCATCGATATCAATGCCATCAAGTTGTTTCTTACCCATGATCCGATTGCCTACTTTACTTGGAGATATCCTACATTCTCTCCACACTCGTACTACTAAGCGACAAGGAACTCTCATGTGTTGTATACCGTTACTTTCCAGGTGGTTTATTTCGCACCTTCCTCCATCAATTTTGAAGAACGAACAAAGGTTGAGATGGTCTCAAAGATTAATGTCACTCTCTCATTCAGATATCCGTTGGAATCTTTTCTCTCAAAAGGACTTCACATTCATTGAGCGTTGTGGAGGATTCCCTAATGTACCACTCCTTGGTATAAGGGGAGGTATCACTTACAACCCTTCTCTAGCTCTACGTCAGTTTGGTTTTGCTCGAAGAGATGGTCCTCGTGATATGCTTCTCCAAGATATTGTGTTCGATTATAATCATGATCTCCAGAATTACCGACGAAGGTTTATACACGCTTGGGGCATGGTAAAGAAGACTGATACCAAGACTTTGGGGCACCCGAACTCCATTTCTTGGGAACCTTACCTCAAATGGGTGCGAGCTCGAGCTCGAAAACCTCATGATGCCATTCACGCTGTTACCGTAATTATGGAACTTTGTTGCTATAGGTGGCGTACCTATGTTGTTCTCCATCACGACATGCCTCTGATTTTGAAGACTTGAAGAGATCTGGATTCAACTAAAAGAAGAAAGGATACCTTTGAAGCTCGGTGTTATGCAAGCGAGAAGAAAGTGTTAGAGTTGACAAGCTACTTCACGAGTGAAACATCAACGCTACATCGGCACCAGAGGAAGCGCCCATGGGAGACTTAGAGCTTTAGGATGTTTATGTTTTCTTTTATTGTTTTGGACTATCTCTTGTACTTAAAAAAAAGAATAATAAAAAGTACTAATAAATGTTTGTTCATTGCTTGTTTAACAAATTTAAATCTCTTAGGTCCTTGAAAACATTGCATTGCATTTGCATAAACATCGCATAGCATATCATAACATTGCATCACGGTACATTGGATTGGTTTCTCATTAGCTCGCTATTTATTTTAGCGAAATGGCTCTTGAGCGATCTGTCAAAGATCTCGAGCTCGAGAATGCTCGGTTCGTGATGTTCACCAGCTTGGTCCAAGGCCAAGAAGATTTGAAGAAGCTCATCAACAAGAAGAAGAAGGTTGTTGGTCTCCTCGACATGGGCGGGCCTACAAAGGGGTCCAAAGTGGTCGGTCGGATCGAGCTCTCGAAGGAAGTGTCCATACCGGGGAGTACCAAGGGTGATGAAGGTGATCGCGTGAGCCAAATAAAGAAGGAGAGGACGCTCGATTATAGCCGATACTACGATGAAGATGACAAGTACAAACAACTCGAAGACCGTCGAATCTTTGTGGAAAACACGAAGATGTCAGGGCTGAACTTTGATCGAGTCTTGTTCACGGTGTTGTGATTCCTCCCAAATTCAAAGTTCCTACTTTTGCCAAGTATGATGGCATGTCTTGCCCAGCTGCATTTGAAATCCTATATCCGGATCAATCCCCTGCGATGGAAAGTTGTGGATGCACTATTTTCAAGAGAGTTTGTCAAGAACCCGTTGGAATGGTATTATCTAGAGAATGACCATATCCGTACTTGGGTGACTTGGTGATGCTTTCTGAGACGGTATAGTACAATCTTGAATTGACACCCACTCGCATGCAACTACAAAGCATGTATGGGTCGTGACGAAGTTCAGGGTATGCTCGAGTGGAGATCGGCGGGCGAGTTGACCACCCTTGTCGATAGGGAGTTGGTTGATATATTCATGGGAACAACGACAGTCCGTTCTTGATCATCGATTGGAAATTCTTCATCCGGATTCACCGGTGATAATGACGGTATCGAAAGTATCAAGTGGAAAGATCCATGTAGAGTCATCTTCAATCTTGAAAGAGATCTTTTGGTGGTAAGAAAGAAGCTAATCTTGTGTATGGTCGAAAAGCGAGCCAAGACCGACCATGCTCGATCGTAGAGGCGGTTGTGATCTCGATCCTACATCGGCACAACCTCGGCAAGACAGCGCGTGGCGAACACGCCAGGCGGTTCACGAAGATCAACATGCCATTGTCATGGCCTTGCAACACATGTTGAGCGGTGATAACCTTGAGGATCCTCCTCGAATGTCAATACCTCCTCTCAGTACAATCAAATGCTAAGTGTGCTTACCATTCCATGACCAGGGCACGACAACGACAATTGTTGGACTCACGAAGAACAAGATTCAGGATATGATTGAAGCTAAGCGTTGAATTTGATCCTCTGTTGAGACTCGAATGTGATCAATGCGCCTCGCTAACCATGACAAGGTTCCAATCTTTGTTGGTGGCGATACTTATGTTTTCAACATAGATGACTTGACCATTCCTCGATGGTATTAAGAAGAATTTGTTGCGGTAGGTGTCGATCCAGGATGCCCGAGAATTGTCGTTGGTGCCCATCACGATGGTTGCGCTTGGTTGAGAAGGCGTGTTGATGCATGATGGATAGCCGTGAGATACTATTTACGAAACCACTGTCTTGACGTGTGAAGATATGTCTAAGTTGAAGATTAACAATGCGAGCAAGCGATCCCAGTGGCACCTCTCATTATTACTTCTCAAGACCGGTTCCATATTCCTCGACAAGGCTATCCCTTGGAATTATGGGTGATGTTTACTATCGTGGCGTCGAGCAAGACCCTCGACCATTGAAGATCTTACGATTGAAGCTACCATTCGACATTGACAACATCACGGATCTAGTAAGGTGACGAGCCGGAAGGGTATTCTCTCGGATATCTCTCCTCCAAAGACAACTGCGACTCCATTTCGCATTCCGTCTACTCCAATATCGGCTAGAGGAAAGAACGGTGGCCCGTCACCTTTCGACGGAGTACCAAAGGAAGTTCTGAGACACCTCAAACAAGAAATGGAGAATTCGAAGATAATCAAGAAGAGTGACTACAATGTTGTGGAGCAGTTGGGACAAACTCAGTCCAAGATCTCCATACTTGCTGCTCTTGTGCTCAGGGCTCGTACTAATGCCTTGGTGATTTTTGAAGAATGCTCATGCCATGAAGACACTACCAACCAGTTTGAAGTTTATATTGCTAGCTGCCAACAACGGCCTAAACTTCTCGATCTTGATTTGACTCCTGGGAAAGAAACACAACAAAGCCTTGCACATCTACATTGAATGCAAGGCGTTACATTGTCTCATGTTTTGGTGGATCTGTTACTTTCTGAACATCTTACGAAAGCTGCTTTTGATCGACTTGGTATCGAAGGGTTGGTTACGAGACCCGGTGATATAATCGTGAGAGCTTTTGATGGTTCTAAGCTAACTTGGAGAACTCACTACACTGTTAAAGTCGGTTCCCAGACTTTTAACTCTACTTTCTTTGTCATGGACATTGTGATCACATGAAGCGACTTTGTAGGATTTTGTATCAAATGTGCGGATAGCAGAGTCGCCACGAATTTTATTTTATCAATTAAGGGAAGGTAAAAGTAGCAAAAAAGACCCGTTAGATTACGAGTTCGGAGAATGGTTATGAAAAGGAAAGGTATTAGCACCCTTTCCATCCGTAGTTTATTCTACGGCTCTTAGTTGCTCTAGATAACTTTTTAATTGCTTTACATGTGTTTGACAAAATGTTTTGAAAAAAAGGCATTTCGCTTTGACTTTGTAATGACTCATGTAGGAGTGTATACAAAGTGTTCGGAAATGTTTCGTTTTTGAAAAGAAAGTTTGAACTTTGAAAAAGTGTGTGGTGTGAAAAGCATTGGATAGAGCAAGCAACTAAAAGACTTATTTACCCACTCAGAATTGGTCGTTTTCGTACTTTTACATTCCTTTAGAATAGCGCTAGCCATACCATTAGTTAGTTGGTAGCTCCATTCGTTGGATGTAAGCGGGACATTCGAAGGGACATCAGATGGTCATAGAAGGCAACTTGTAGGAAGTATCTAGCACGTTCGAAGGGACTATCATCATTTTCGTGGCGACAATCGAGGTCAAGATCATGTATTCGGGCGACATCGTGGGTCTTATGATCTTTGTATCGAAGGACTATGATGATTTGTTTGGAAGGCAGCGGTGCTAGAATACCTCTACGTTCGAGGGCATGACCGAAAGGCATCGAGAAAATTACCTAAAGTGCGTGTGTGAAAAAGTGTGTCAAATTCGGATATTTTATCTTGAAGATTAGTGTGAGCTATGTCCAATTATTATCTTGCCATACGCCTAATTACTAGCAATTGATAAAGTGCGGAAATAAAAATGCGGAATGTAAAGTGCGGAAAGATAAACCTACGCTATTACATGGCTTTGGGCGGATACATAATTTAAACTTGCGGAAAATAAAAGCCTAATTTAAACTATTACATCCCATGAGCAATTACATAATTGGAAAAAGCAAATGATAAAAGAAAAACAACGTCCAGAATCGGACAACTGTGAAAGAATGGAAATCGGAAAATCTGAGATGAATTGAATAAGAGGAAAAATGTTAGAAAATGCAAATTTAAATATGAGAAATTAATATATCTGGAAATAAGATAAATATATTAAAATAATTTTTTGGGATTTTGGAAAAGATTTAATAATTAAAATGCAATTTATAATGATTTAAATGCAAAAATAAAAATAAAATAAATATGCATACAAAATTATATTTTTAATTTATTAAATTAAATAAAGGTTTTATGAAAATAATGTAAAAGAAAAATGTTTTTAGTAATTTTTAATGCGAAATAAAATATGTAAATTAATTAAAATGAATGAAAATATTAAAAATATAGAAAAATATGAAAATAGTTGAAAATATGTTTTGAAAAAAGAAAACAAAACCGGGTCCTTTGTGAGTTTGATGGAGACCAAGGAGTGAAACCTTGAGTTGCTTGCTACCACTCGCCACTTGACACTTGGTGTTTGAAGGAAAAACAAGCATTTGAATGATGACGCGTCGAGGATGTTTGAAAATCAAAGTCGCCGCGGACCCGGTCGGCATGAATAGCGAATCGAGGCAAGCCATCGCAACATAAAGCCTTCCAGGTCTTCGCTGAGTCGTGGCAGGAGCTGGGCTCAGTCGTCTTCTCGTGACTATGATTCTTGAACACGAAAAAACGCGAAATAAACAAGAAAGGAGACCTACCCCACAAATCGAAACTGCGATCTCAATGGTGGCATTAGTTTGCCACGAAAATGCTGTATCTACCGGTTCGATGAAGGCATTTCGAAAAAACCTAAACATGGCAAACCACGATTCTACGTTCAACCTCTCAACGATGGCCCAGATTAATCAAGTATGACCTCATGAACACATTGAAACCATTAAAATCACTTGAAACATGAGATATTAAAAATGCAAAATCAAGAAATATTTGAATATGTATGAATGTATATGGATCGATTGACGTACTTTGATCATACCAATGATGTATTCTTACTCATACTTACCCCGAACACGTTTGGATGCTTGAGAGGTTTGGAGAATTTGGAAAATAAACTCAATTTCAAATTTCTTGGAATTTTTTGCAAGAATTAGGGTTATGCTTGAGCTAGGGTTTTTTTTTTGACTATGATGCTTGATATTTATAGAGAGGATTGGAAGGAAAAAGGAATGGAAAAGATTTGATTTGGAGCATTCAATATTTTTCAAATAAAATCAAATTTTGAAAGAAATTTGATTTTCTCCTCAATGCATGATCAAGCAAATTTGGCAAGTATCTTGGGCTTTCTTGGACATTAAGGAACATATAAAATCGACCTTTTAGAAAAAATATGATTTTCATATTTTATATAATTTAATTTTAATTAAATGTCCTAAAATTCAAAATAAAATCAATAAAATAGAAAATTGCCATGGTCAACATTTATGGGTCAAAAATATTGTCATGAACAAGTTTGGATCAAAAGATTATAAGCCCATTTGGAAAATTTTGCATTTTGACCAAAATGTCCTTTTGTCATTGTCCAAAATTGCCCAACTTGAATAGTGTATCTTGCTCAATTTTCCACATTTTGAGTGTTCTTGGACTTTTGGAAATCTCTAAAGAGTACTATAAACAATGTCTTTGGTCTCATCTCAACTGGAGTTACCATGCTCAATATATCTTCAAAACAAAAGTTGACTTTTGTTGACTTTGAAAATGACTGTAATGTTTTGAGCTATACCTCTCAAATGAAGCATTTTTGGACATTCTTGTGAGACATGAAGTTGTAGAATTGAATTTCCTTCAAAACAAGAGGTGGTGGAAAAATTTACGAGAAAGTATGAGAAAGTTATGATCGGTCAAAGTTGATTGACTTTTCATCAGAAACCTAATTTAGAAAGTTTGACTTTTGGGCAAATCTTGAGTTTTCTTGATGAATCATGATCAACCCTTGATCAAATGATGAATGTAACTTCAAAATGAGGATGTTGACCAAAATCGAAGTTTTGGTATGTTGACCACGATTGACTTTTGTCAATACAGATTTTGACCATCGAGCAATTATGAGAAACTTGACTTGTGAAGCTTGAAACTTGACATGGAGAATCTTTAAAGCATATGAGGAGGCATGAGGACCATTGGGATGTTGGAAATCCATCTTGACTTGAGAGATACAAACCTAGTTTGGGTTGATTGTCTAGGAGAGTTTATCGATCGACTCTTGAGGTCTTTGAGCATAGATGTATGAAATCTTTTGGGAAGATGGAGGCAAATTTTGGGGTATGACAGCTGCCTGTTCAATTTTCTTGTCTTTGGAAGGTTAGATTGACATGCTTGTCTTTCGTGACACGGAGGTAGAAGATGATTGAACAAAGTACAAAATTTGCACTCGCGGTTGGTGGATGATGCGGAGCAGGCTTAAAGATGCCGTTTGGAGAGTTGGAGATTTATTTGAGGAACAAGTCGTCACGCTAGACTTGAGGTTGTTAGTAGGAGGCGGCGGAGATGGGCTTAGGATGCCCGGAAGGTCCTTGTTGGGGAATGGCCGTCAGCTAGCTCTGTAGATGTTCTGGAATGGAGAGGAGATGGGCTTAGATGCCATCAGAGGAGTCGTCACGTTAGACCGTGTTCACTTTGAATGAGGTTATTGGTTTGTATTGATTTTTAACCATATATGCGGCGTTACGAAGTGAAGAGATGTTGACAAATAGTCGGAGATGGGCTTAAGATGCCATCCAGACAAGCAATCGTACACTAGACTACGTAGTTCTTGTGATAATCAGAATAAAATCTTGGCGATTACTGGAGAGATTGTAATTGCAAAATCACGGATAGCTTCACATTGCGTCGGGTGTTGATCCATTGCACATTATCGGAGGATAAGTGGTCTTCGGATAGTTTTCCGTCGGTTCGGGGCTTAATCTGGACACACGTAGGAGGTGGTCTTCGGATAGTTTTCCGATAAACAAGGGCTTAATCCTAGACTGTTGCGTCGAGGCATTACATTTTGGAGAAAATGAAAAATCTTTGATAGAATATTTGTTAGTCTTATGCAAAGTATGATGCATGGCGGTGTATATGAATGACATATGCATGAATTATGACTTTTATGAAATGTATGAATGATGAATGTTGTGATATTTCAAAACATCCATCTTGAAGAAGATCACGGATGTTACATTTGAAGATTTCGACTCACTTGGGGAATTAGTGGTGAGAACCACCTTTTGAAGGAGAAGAAAGATATCTGGATTCCTCGATGCACTATCGACCAAGTCTTGGGCCTAGATCATGGAGGAAGGTAGAGATTGGAGAAGCTCGTTGTCGGAGGTCTCGTATAGACCTGGGAGAGTGCGGAGGCGATCTTGAGGAAATTTAGGAGGTGCTAGGGATTTCGAGTGTAGATCTCATTGGAGAGCATTGATGGTTCTTTGAGGCCGGGCTTGAAAAGTGCAGAGTGCTGTTGTAATCTCGGTGAGGAATAAAGGTGTATGCTTCCTCAGATGCACTATCGCCCAAGTTTTGGTCTGGATACTTGGGAGAAGGAGGATTGAGAATATCAGGTGGGGATGAATACTTTGGTTGGGGTGAGGTGTTCTGCTTGGAGGCGATGTAACATTACTCGATTGAGTGGAATTCTTTGCTCGTGGATTCCTTATACTCATTGGGAAGGTGTGTTGTGGTGACACCTTTATATCGGGAACTATTTGTTGACTTTCGTCGTCATCCCATTCACGGAACTAGTAAGTACTTTTGTATGTTCACTTTTCGTATGTTTGTGATTAGATTTTGTCAAATGCGTATAGTCATTCAAAACAAGCGTTGGACTTATTGCAAATAACAACAACGAAATGTAAAGAAAAGTGTATTTATTTGAAGGTGGCGTATGGCCAAGTGGTTTGTACAAGAAGGTAAAAGCTATCTGGAAACAATCTCGTTAGGTTCCAACTATGCTAGTACTCATATATTCAACTATCTCATCTTCTTTAACATCGTTAGAAAGTGAGTGGTGATCTTAAGCCATTTGAACCTTGAATCTTAGTAGTAGATGCAGGCGGTGATCTGGAAGAGACATGGTTATCGCTTAAATCCCTAACTTTTGCCTGAACCTTAACGATTTTATATAGTATATTTGATTTAATTTTCATAAATAATATTAGTATTTTTATTTAATTATTTCATTTTATTTCCATATTACATGGTATTTTATTGTTTGGTATTTATTTTAAATAAACAAATTGAGTAAAGTGAAGAAATTAAGAAGATTATTTAATTAAATGAGCAAGAAATGAAGAAAAGGTGTGCAAAGTAAAACAATGGATCAAGGACCCCAAGCAAGCAAAGGCCCAAACAAAGCGAAGCCATTGCAAGCAAAACCACTAGCAAACAAACCTAAATGCCACTTGAGAGTGAGGCCTTGCGTCTCCACTCTCTCCTACAAGTGAGCGCCGCCTCGGTCTCTTCCCTAGTGGGAGGCGACCTCCTCCGATGCCACGTAGGCCTAGGAGGAAAAGGTGGGGCCTTGTCTCAAGTGGCCGATTGGTGAGAAAAATCGGGACGACCAGGCGGTTGGGCTGCTACATTCTAGGAGAAGTGGTGCTACATTCAAGGACAAATGGTTACCTCGACCATTATAAAAGACCTCTCAAATCATATTTTGGACACGATTCTGCTTTATTTTCTCGGTTTCAAAGTTTATTTTCTGCATTTATTTTCCATTGTAATTGAAATTGAAGTTATTTTTCGGCATTGTTCTAGTTTTCAAACACGTGGTTTAAATTCTGTTGAAGAACCAAGATTCAATTCCGACATTTATTTAATTAGGTTTCTATTTACATTGCTTTCATTTATATAATTGTTTGCATGAGATATATTTATTTTGCCATGAATTTATTTATGAATATTAAATCCTTTAATTTATTCATATACATTTTATAAATATATACAGCTAGATTATTTAAATATCGGTATGTAATGAGTTAATTTGAAAATATCGGAATAAAGCTGGCTTATATTTTATAAAATAAATACTTTTAATTTAGTTATCTAATTTATTTTGTTAAAAGGTTTAGAAACCAGGGAAAGTTTGAGGTTAATAAAGGCTAAGATTAGAAACCAATAGGCGATAGTTTGAGGTTTAAAATCGAGATAGTAGATTCTAGGTATTGTTTTAAAAGGCTATGACATTTTAAAACAATCAAATTTTTTTTCAAAAGTAATTTTAAAATCAATGGGATAGCGAGCATACATTAGAGTTTAAAATTATAATCTACTTCAATAAACGTGATTTGAGAATAGGTTTTAAATATTTACTTTGAAAAGACATTATTAACATTTTAAAATAGCGGTGGAAAACGGATTCTTTAGGATTAACGAAATACATACCGATATTACGCCTTATTATTTTAATTAAAATTAAGTTTTATTGCCCAAAAATTCCCAATTTATTTATTAAATAGCTATAGCTTTACGATAAGTTTAGATTACGTTAGTTCAATTTATAGTCCCTTTGGTTCGATATCTTTTAAAACTACGCGATAGGTGTATACTTGCGGTCTCGATTAATTTAGGCGATAAAGTCGCGATCGGCCGCCCTTCGGGTTTCGGTCTAAGGGATACCCTTTTTGCCCAAGCCTTTTCGGGTTTCGACTTGCAGGTGTACATGTTTTGTATATATCCTTTATTTTTGCGAACCTTTTGGTTAGCCGGATATCTTATTTTGCCTAGGCGATCGACCTAGCGGGTCTCTTTATCGTAGTATTTTTGACTATATCTGCGTTCACGAGGTGTGGAAGTCTTCACCATCCATGGTGCTAAGTATCATAGCTCCAGCGAAAATCATCTTGACTCAAAGCGGTCCCTCGTGGGTGGGAGTCCATTTGCCCACAGATCACCTTGCGGAAGAATGATGCGTGACTACTAGATCATGACTTGGTAGACTCGGTGCTTGACCTTCTTGTTAAATGCTCGATCATTCGTTTACGATAAATCATCCATGGCGGATGGATGCAAGTCGTTTCTCATCAATCAAGTTAATGGTCGGCGATGCAGAACATCGTCTTAGCCTAACTACTGCCTCTTGGGACTACGGTTGAGGTATCGAACCTCGATGGGTAAGGCGGTTCATATACAGAGAGAAGGGTTTGCCCTGTTGATGTTAAATCTTTGTGGTGCGATAACCATGAAGCAAATGGTAACATCTCATGCCAATCTTTGTAAGTAGCGTCATCTTACTGTACATCTTCTTAATGTTCTTATTGGCGGCTTCCACCCATTCATCTTAAGCGGTAAGGAGATGAATTGTGATGCTTAATCTGAGCTGCGTGCGAGTTCGCGATCATCTTATTGTTGAGATTGGAACCGTTATCGGTGATAATCCTTTCGAGATGCCATAAGCGATAAGATTATGCTTGATGAATCGAGCCTGACATTCTTGGTAACAATGATCTGAGGTCTTCTACCCACTTGGTAAAGTAATCTATTGCCACGAGGATGAAGCGATGTCCATTGGAGCCGTGGGCAGTTTCTCCGATCATGTCAATGCCCATATTGCAAAGGCCAAGGAGTGTTAGAACATTCAAGTCTGGATGCGTGCACTTTGTCGGCATCGTCGGCCTGTGACAAGATCGAGCGTGGCGGTGACAATCGACTTCCATGGTGGACCAATAGTAACTTTGTTCTCAAAATCTTCTTAGCCATGGTGTGTCCTTTGGAGTGGGTACCAAATTCGCATTCGTGTAACTCTTCCATGATGCATTCTTTGTTTACGGTCTACAGTAGATGCACAAGTCGTGGTTGCGCTTGTATAAGATGTCGTTCTTTGAGGAAGAATTTGGATGCAAATCTTCTCATAAACTTCTTATCATTGACGGATGCCCTGCGGGATATTCTGAGTCTCAAGATACCTCTTCGTCATGTAGTACCAAGGGTTTCTCTTACGTATCAAGCTCATAACAATATCTTTGGTTCGTCAAACCTTTCAATGATGATCTGGGAGCCTCGTTGTCCCTCTAACCTTGAACATAGGCGACATGGTAGCCATCGTGCATTGTGATTCTCTTCTCGTGGAATATGATTGAAGTAATCTCTTCAAAGTAAGGATCAAACTCGAACATACTCTCGATATGGAATGAGATTCGGATGCTTCGTATCCCGCTCTTATAATCGGCTGATCACTAAAATTTGAGTCTCCATACACTTGTAAGAACTTGATTCTTAAGTCAATAGCGACTTTAAGACCCATGATGCACCTTGTATGGCCATGTTGTTCGTGCAAGCTGAAACATAATCTGGCGGTGGCGTATGTCCGCTTTGTAGGGGATGTAATGATGGCGCCAATACCATTGCCAAGTGCGTTTGAGGCTCCATCAAGACCATAGTCCATCGGGATCTGGTTCGGGTCCTTAAATGCAGGCACAGTTCTTCGATCGTAACTAGTAGAACATCTTCATCAAATTGAGCTGCATAGGTGATAGTCATCACGGCTTGATGAGCCAAATGATCGGCTACCACACTTCCTTTGATCGCTTTAAGAAGTGTCTTGGATGTCATATTCGGTCAAGATCATTTGCCATCTTGCTATTCTTCGGAGGCGGTTTCTCAAAGATGTATTTTATCGGATCCATCTTGAAATCAATAAGGTAGTGTGGTCAACATATCTTGTCTTAGCGGCGACAACCCAAAAGCGTTGCAAGTTTTCTCATTTGTGAGTATCTTGTTTCACGATCGGTAAACTTTTGCTAAGGTAGTATATTGCATGCTCTTTTCGACCGGACTCGTCATGTTGCCCCTGACACACGCCCATTGAGTTCTCTAACAACATGAGTACATGATAAGAGGTCTTCCTTGGTGGTGACATCGGGATAGGAGGATTTTGTAGGTACTCCTTGATTTTGTCAAAGCGATCGGCAATCGATCGTCCATTCTACTTGATCTTTCTTTAATAACAAGATTGGCTCACAGTAGCGATTAGGTGTGCAATGATCGCAGCATGTAGTTGATCGGCCGAAACCTCGACTTCCTTCTCGGTGCGGGGCTGGCATCTCTTGAATAGCTTTAACCTTGGCGGGATCAATTTCAATACCTTTTCCACGACTACAAACCTAGGAGTTTCGGATCGACTCCAAAGGTGCACTTGTTAGGATTAAGTCTCGATCTGCTTCTGATCACATCAAATAGTTTACGCAAATGATCTAGATGTTCTTCTTGATCTGTGATCGAGCTATCATGTCGTCGGCGTAGACCTCTATCTCGTGATGAATCATGTCATGGAATAGTGTCACCATACTGATAAGTGGCGCCAGCGTTCTTGATCCAAGCGCATAACCTTGTAGAAGAGTGCCCATTTGTGTAACAAAAGTAGTCTTCTCCATGTCTTGAGCCATTTTGATCGATGTAGGAGAAACCATCCATGAAGGAAAACATTATCTTTGGCGGTGTTGTCAACAGAACATCAATATGAGGAAGTGGAAATCGTCTTTCGGACTTGCTTTGTTCGGATCTACGTAATCCACACATTCGTACTTTACCATCCTTCTTAGAGTGCAATACCACATTTGCAACCAGGGATAGAGGTGTGGCTAAAACCGGTTAGGCTGCTTCATAACCCGGCTTTGATTTTCTCGACATCTCGGGGCGTCTGACCAGACATACATTTCCTTTGGGAAAACCTTCTTTTGTTGGCAATCGGTGTACCACAATATCAATGTCTAAACGGCATGTCTTCGTATGACCAAGCAAAAACCTCAACATAGTCTCGTAGCATCAAGTCGACCTTTCTTTAACAACATTCTCAAGACCGCTCCTATCTTGACCTCTTTTACGTCTTCGTCGGTACCCAATTCACAACCTCGACTTGCTCTTGGTGTGGGCTGTATAACTCTTCTTCTTGTGCGATCGGTGAGTTCTCACGGCACTTCAATCTTCCTCACTTCGTCTTGACTTGGTAGATCGGATTATCAAGTCATATTTAGCACTAGCATAGGCTGTTATAACGAGATTCGGAGTGATTGCGATGTATCACGTGGGTGTGTGTAAGAACACATAGCTTTTGAAGGGTAATAAAGTAAAGAAAGAAAACACAATTGAATGCAAAAGTCCAGCAATTTATTGAATGAAAATCATGACAGCGAGATAAAAACCCTACTTAAGCGAGCCATGCGCCGGGCAAGCACGAGGCTTTCAAAGTTTATTGTTGAAACATAAAAATCGAAAAGCAAAACAAAACAAGAACAGTACTCACGGCTAAAGGAGATTAGTATAGCGTCTTGATCTTCCAATTCTTGAGCCCATGATGCAGGTTGGGAAGATCCACTGGATGTCGAAATTGTTGTCATCTTCTATAGCATGGATTCCACTCGACGTCACGGAAGTTGTGCGCGTTCGCGGCGTATCATCTTGACCCTTGATGGTGAAGCCTAAACCGATCTTGTCAAATTTGAAGGAAGATCGGGGGAGGCGACCCCAATAATACTTCCTCCTTGTTCAGCATTGCTTGAGCATCTTTCGGTGAGGCCATCCTAGCGGAACTTTGGCACCGGGGTGATGGGAGAGTCAGCAGGCATGACTCAGGGTATTGTTTCAAAAGCTTGCGGGGAGTCTGAAGAATTCACCCTCCATCTCGAGATAAGCGGAATGGTGTAGATGATGACCATATATTCTTCTTCATCTTGTAACAACCTTCCTTTCACGGGTATTTGACCGATGTAAGGTAGAGTATGCGCTGCCCGTGTATCGAAGGGTCAGTAGGCGGGGTAGGTGGGCGGATGTCCATGACAAAAGTGGAATCAAAGTGCGGAACCCGACTTTAGCAGGAGTGAGCTCTCAATCATGCGCTTAGAACCATCAAAAGCTCTCACGATAATGTCAGGGTCTCGAGAACCAACCCGACATCAATGGATCAAAGCGGTCTTGGTAGGATATTGAGGAGAACCGGTGTCAACAAAACATGAGACAGTGGTACCCTTGCATTCCAGAGATGTGCAAGGCTTTGTTATATTTCTTTCGTGGGGAGTTAAATCGACATCGAGAGAAACCTAGGCCGTTGTTGGCGGCAGGCTAGCATCAAACTTCAAGCGGTGGGTGGTAGTGTCTTGCGGTACATGAGCATTCTTGAAACTTCACCAAGGCATTAGCGTGAGCCTCGACCTGAAACCGCGAGCATGGAAATCTTGGGCCAGTGCATCTAGCTTGTTCCTGACATTGTAATCACTCTTCTTGATGATCTTGAATTTCCTCCATTTCTTGTTTGGAGGTGTCTTGATAACTTCCTTTGGTACTTACGGTTGACGGGATGAGCCCTGGTTCTTTCCTCTGGTGGGGATATTGGTTGAGTAGGTGGAATGCATTTGGAGTCATGGCGTCTTTGGAGGAGAGATCTGGAGAGAATACCATTGGTTACGGTACTTCTTGGATCGGTGATGTTGTCGATGTCGGGAATAGAGACTTGATAAGATCTTCAATGGTCGAGAGGATCTTGTTTGGCGCCATGATAGTAAACATCGACTCCATAATTCCAAGGGATAGCCTTGTCGGAGGAATATGGAGCAGGCCTTGGAGAAGTGATGATGAGAGGTGCCACTACAGGCACAGGATCGGCGAGGAAATCCTTATGGTGTTAACATCAGCATAGTCTTACGGGAAATCGTCACCCCATCGGTTGCTTTAACATCTTCAATAGGAATCTTGTAACTATCCCAGGTTGTACTTCACCATGTAATCATACTTTCCACTTTGCCCAAGGTATCCCACAGATGGCACGGTTTCGTTCGCATTGTCGATCTTGACTTAGACATTTCTTCACGGCTTACACGCGGTGGTTTGAAATAGTATCTCCGGTTATCCATCATGCTTGAACCGTCTTCTCGACCAAGCCAACCATCGGTAGCGGGTGGGGCTGTGACGATCCTGGGCATCTGGATTGACACCGCAACAAATTCTTCTTACGTCATCGGAGGAATGGTCAAGTTATCATGTTGAAAACATAAGTGTCGTCTGTGACATTGGAACTCTTGTCATGGTTAGGCATAGGCGTTGATCACATTCGGTCTCAGGGAGGATCAAACTTCAATGCCTTAGCTTGATCATATCTTGAATCTTGTTCTTGAGCCCGACAATTGTCGATTATGGTGCAGGCTATTGGAATGGTAAGCACACTTAGCATTAGGATTGTATTCGGAGAGGAGGTGTTGACATTCGAGGAGGATCCCTCAGGTAATCACTCTGCGTTCAACATGTTTGCAAGGCTGCGACAAAGGCATGTTGATCTTCATAAAGTGTCTTGGGCGCGTTAAGTTCAGCGCGTTGTCTGTTGAGGTTGTCGCGATGTAGGATTGGAGATCTGTTGCCCCCCAGATTGAGCACGGTCGGTCTTGGCTCGGCTTCGACAATACCTGATAGCTTCTTTCTTAGCACCAAAGATCTCTTGCAGCATTTGAAGATGACTCACAGAATCTTCCCTCTTGATACCGCTTGATCGCTGCTTTGTCAATATTTCGGTGAATCCGGATGAAGAATTTCCAATCGGAATGATTGAAGAGCAGACTGTCGGTGTTCCATAAACATATCAACCAACTCCTATTGGACAGGGTGGTTGAACTCACTGCTAGATCTCTCCGTTTACGGCATACTCTTTGAACTTCTCATCACGACCCATAGACATGCTTTGTAGTTGCATGCGGTGGGTGTCAATTGACATTATTACTCATCTTGCGTAGAAAGCATCGTAAATCACTCCAATACGGATCGGTCATTCTCTAGTGATAATACCATTCCAAGCGAGTTAGGACAAACTCTCTTGAAAATAGTGCATCCTGACTTTACGTCATCGGTGTGGGGATTGATCTTACGGACATAGGACTTGAATGCGACTTAGGGCAAGACATGCCATCATACTTAGCAAAAGTAGGAACTTTGAACTTGGGAGGAATCACAACACCGGGAACAAGACTCGGATCATCAAAGTTCGCCGGACATTTTCGTTTTCCAGCAGTTGAGCGGTCTGAAGTTGCTTGTACTTGTCATCTTCCTCAGTCTTGGCCATGTCGAATGATCCTCTCCTCCTTTCTTTGTCACTTGCTGCTCACCTTCATCACCCTTGGCACTCCTTCGGTATGGACACTTCCTTGAGAGGCTCAATCGGTGACCACTTTTGGACCTCCTTTGACGTCACCCATGTTGAGGGAGACCAACAACCTTCTTCTTCTTGTTGATGAGCTTCTTGATCTTCTTGGCCTTGGACCAAGTTGGTGAACATCTGTTGGCCAGGCATTCGAGCACGAAGATCTTTGACGGTCTGCAAGAGCCATTTACGCTAAAATAAATAGCGGCAAATGAGAAAACCAATCTCAATGTACACTGTGATGCAATGTTATGATATCTATGTTATGCAATGTTTATCGAATGCAATGCAATGTTTTCAAGGACCTAAGAGATTTAAATTTGTTAAACAAGCAATGAACAAACTTTTATTAGTACTTCTCATTATTATTCCTCTTTTCTTTTTTAAGTACAAGAGATAGTTGAGCAATAAAGAAAACAAATAAATCCTAAAGCTCTAAGTCTCCATGGCGCTTCCTCTTGGTGCCGATGTAGGCGTTGATGTTTAAGCTCCTCATGATAGCTTGGTCGACTCTAGGACTTTCTTCTCACTTGCATAACCTTGAGCTTCAAGGTATCCCTTTCTTCTTTAAAATTTGAATCCGGGATCTCTTCAGTCTTCAAATCGGTAGGCATGTCGGGATGGAGACAGACGTAAAGTGCGTCACCTATGCAGGTTCCATAATTCTTGGTAAAGCAGTGAATGGCATCATGAGGTTTTGAGCTCGAGCTCTCGCCCATTTGAGTAAGTTCCCAAGGAATGGAGTTCGGGTGCCCCAAAGTCTTGGTATCGGTCTTCTTTACCATGCCCCGAGCATGTATAAACCTTCGTCGGTAATTAAGAGATCGTGATTGTAGTCGAACACAACATCTTGGAGAAGCATATCATGTGGACCATCTCTTGAGCAAAACCAAAGACGTAGAGCTAGAGAAGGGTGTAAGTAATACCTCCTTATACCAGTAGCGGTACATTAGGAATTCTCCTGACGCTCGATGAATGTGAAGTCCTTTTGAGAGAAAAGATTCCAACGGATATCGGAATGAGAGAGTGACATCAATCTTTGAGACCATCTCGACCTTTGTTCGTTCTTCAAAGCTGATGGAGGAAGGTCGAAATAAACCACCTTGTAAATGCGGTACACAACACATGAGAGTTCCTTGTCGCTTAGTAGTGCAGTATGGAGAGAATGTAGATGTCTCCAAGTAAAGTAGGCACGAGGATTGCGGGTGAAACAACTTGATGGCGTTGACATCTATGAATTGATCGAGTTAGGAAATAGAAGACAAACCATAAATTAGCAAGGCCACAATGTTCTCAAATGCATGAAACTCATAACTTTGAGGAATTCTCAGGCTTTCTTGATTAAGAACTTGGAAAGTAAACCCTTAACTCCACTTAGTTTCCCAATTGGCTTGATGTCCGAGCGCTTAAGGTGTATCTTGATGCAATGTCTTCGTACTTAGGAACCTTTTCTAAAGGTGAATGGCATTTGATCAGAATAGGTATCCCAGTAACGAGAACTCTTCAGTAGGAACTAGCGATAATCGGGAATGTAAAAGCAATGGTGTTTGGATCAAAGCGGAATAGGACATACATCATATCTTCTTCAAAGGAGATAACCAAATCAAGTAGATAACCATGTCTTTTGATGAGCGAGCATGGTGGAATTTACGAAACCAATTCTTTGAGTTGAGAAGGGATACCCGAAGTTGATTCGGATAGTCTTTCTAGAAGCCATAATTCCTACAAAGCAGCAAAGATAAATCCTAGGTCCTTGAAATACTTAGAAATGATATGATGCGAATGATGTCATGATGTCATGTTTAGCACACAAACAATTCACCTGATGAGCCTAGGGTTAAGGCTTTTGAGGTATAGGTGATTACCCACCAAAAGTTTGAGTTGGTTCATCTGTCCTATAATAATAACGGGTTCTAGGAATCTCATATCATAGATCTTTCTAGTGGCGCTTATTTCAATCTGACAAGTGGTCGATCGAAAATGTCCCAAAGTCATCTCGATGAGCGTAGCATCGGTATCAACCAACCTCGGTCTACACAAAGGCCATCTCACTCCTTCTAATGGCCAAGATGGGTCAATTAAGGTTCTAAAAGTTTAGTTAGCTTGATGACACCGAAGCCAAATACTTTCTTCAACTTGGGAATGAAGAGTATCGGGGCAACAAAGTGTCACATTAGCATTAGCCATCATGTTGACGCGTGGTTATCGTCCAGCAGTCGCGATGATCTAATCTACTTACAAAAGGCGGATCGGTGTAGGATCCCACAATATAATACCCAAGCAACCCTTAAGATAAAGTACAATTCAAACAAAAAGCAATAAGGTTATCTAGAAATCACAAGGTAACTTCTCTTTAGGGATTGTCCCAATGATACTTGATTACGTCGGTGGTGACTTTGTAGGATTTTGTATCCAAATGTGCGGATAGCAAGAGTCGCCACCGACTTTTATTTTATCAATTAAGGAAGGTAAAAGTGAGAAAAAGACCTTCGTTAGATTAGAGTTCGGAGAATGGTTATGAAAAGGAAAGTATGCACCCTTTCCATCCGTAGTTTATTCTCAGGGCTCTTAGTTCTCTAGATAACTTTTTAAAATTGCTTTACGTGTGTTTGACAAAATGTTTTGAAAAAGGCATTTAACTTTGACTTTGTAATGACTCATGTAGGGTGTATACAAAGTGTTGGAAATGTTTCGTTTTGAAAGAAAGTTTGAACTTTGAAAAAGTGTGTGGTGTGAAAAGCATTGGATAGAGCAAGCAACTAAAGACTTATTACCCACTCGGTGGTGGTTTTGTGCTTCATTCCTTTAGAATAGCGCTAGCCATACCATTAGTTAGTTGGTAGCTCCATTCGTTGGATGTGGCGGGACATTCGAAGGGACATCGGATGGTCATAGAAGGCTTGTAGGAAGTATCTAGCACGTTCGAAGGGACTATCATCATTTTCGTGGCGACAATCGAGTCAAGATCATGTATTCGGGGCGACGTGGGTCTTATGATCTTTGTCGAAGGGACTATGATGATTTGTTTGGAGGCAGCGGTGCTAGAATACCTCGTTCGAGGGACCATTTGAAATCGAAGGCATCGAGAGAATTACCTAAAAAGTGCGTGTGTGAAAGAGTGTGTCAAATTCAGATATTTTATCTTGAAGATTAGTGTGAGCTATGTCCAATTATTATCTTGCCATACCGCCTAATTACTAGCAATTGATAAGTGCGGAAATAAAAATGCGGAATGTAAAGTGCGGAAAGATAAACCTCTATTACTATGGCTTTGGGGCGATACATATTTAAACTTGCGGAAAATAAAAGCCTAATTTAAACTATTACATCCATGAGCAATTACATAATTGGAAAAAGCAAATGATAAAAGAAAAAACAATCAAGATCGGATGACACATGAAAGAATGGAAATCGGAAAATCTGAGATGAATTGAATAAGAGGAAAAATGTTAGAAAAATGCAAATTTAATATAGGAAAATTAATATATCTTGGAAATAAGATAAATATATTAAAATAATTTTTGGGATTTTTGGAAAGGATTTAATAATTAAAATGCAATTTATAATGATTTAAATGCAAAAATAAAAATAAAATAAATATGCATGCAAAAATTATATTTTTAATTTATTAAATTAAATAAAGGTTTTATGAAAATAATGTAAAAGAAAAATGTTTTTTGGTAATTTTTAATGCAGAATAAAATATGAAATTAATTAAAATGAATGAAAATATTAAAAATATAGAAAAATATGAAAATAGTTGAAAATATGCAAGTTTGAAAAAGAAAACAAAACCGAGTCCTTTGTGAGTTTCAAGCGGAGACGAAGGGTAAACCAGAGATTGCTTGCTACCACTCGTACTTGACATTGGTGTTTACGGGGAAAAACAAGCGCATTTGAATGATATTGCGTCGGGATGTTTGAAAATCAAGTCGACCTTGGCGGGACCCGTCGGCATGAATGAACCGTCGAGCGGAAGCCATCGCGCCACATGAGCCTTCCAGGTCTTCGCTGAGTCGGTAGCGAGCAGGGCTCAGTCGTCTTCTCCGGACTGATTCTTGAACACGAAAAAATCCGAAATAAACAAGAAGGGAGACCTACCCCCTAAATCGAGAATTGCGATCTCGATGGTGGCATTAGTTTGCCACGAAAATGCTGTATCTACCGGTTCGATGAAGGCAGGCTCGAAAAAACCTAAACATGGCAAACCACGATTCTCACGTTCAACCTCCGGGATGGCCCAGATTAATCAAGTATGACCTCGTGAACACATTCAAACCATTAAAATCACTTGAAACAGCAGATATTAAAATGCAAAATCAAGAAATATTTGAATATGTGTATATGGATCGATTCGACATGCTTTGATCAATACCGATGATGTATTCTTACTCATTACACCCCGAAACACGTTTGGATGCTTGAGAGAGGTTGGAGGGCTGGAAAATAAAACTTCAATTTCAAATTTCTTGGAAATTTTGCAAAGTGGGGTTATGCTTGAGCTAGGGTTTTTCTTTCTTGGCTATGATGCTTGATATTTATAGAGAGGATTGGAAGGAAAAAAGAATGGAAAAGATTTGATTTGGAGCATTCAATATTTTCAAATAAAATCAAATTTGAAAAAAATTTGATTTCTCCTTCAATGCATGATCAAGCACAATTTGGCAAGTATCTTGGGCTTTCTTGGACATTAAGGAACATATAAATCGACCCTTTTAGAAAAAATATGATTTTCATATTTTATATAATTTAATTTTGAATTAAATGTCTAAAATTCAAAATAAAATCAATAAAATAGAAAATTGCCATGGTCAACATTTATGGGTCAAAATATTGTCATGAACAAGTTTGGATCAAAAGATTATAAGCCATTTGGAAAATTTTGCATTTGACCAAAATGTCCTTTTATTGATTGTCAAAATTGACTTACTAGATAATGTATCTTGCTCAATTTTCCACATTTTTGAGTGTTCTTGGACTTTTGACTCTAAGAGTCCTCTAAACAATGTCTTTGGTCTCATCTCAACTGGAGTTACCATGCTCAATATATCTTCAAAACAAAAGTTGACTTTTTGTTGACTTTGAAAATGACACTAATGTTTTGAGCTATACCTCTCAAATGAAGCATTTTTGGACATTCTTGTGAGACATGAAGTTGTGAGAATTGAATTTCCTTCAAAACAAGAGGTGGTGGAAAAATTTACGAGAAAGTATGAAATTATGATCGGTCAAAGTTCGATTGACTTTTCATCTAGAAACCCCAATTTAGAAAGTTTGACTTTTGGGCAAATCTTGAGTTTTCTTGATGAATCATGATCAACCCTTGATCAAATGATGAATGTAACTTCAAAATGAGGATGTTGACCAAAAATCAGAAGTTTGGTATGTTGACCACAGTTGACTTTTGTCAATACATGATTTTCACCATCGAACAATTATGCGAGGAAACTTGACTTGTGAAGCTTGAAACTTGACATGGAGAATCTTTAAAGCATATGAGGAGGCATGAGGACCATTGGGATGTTGGAAATCCATCTTGACTTGAGAGATACCAAACCCTAGTTTGGGTTGATTGTCTAGGAGAGAGTTTATCGATCGACTCTTGAGGAGTCTTTGAGCATAGATGTATGAAATCTTTTGGGAAGATGGAGGGCAAATTTTGGGGTATATGGACATCCGTCCCTTACTACATCTCTCGGACGCCCTTGGATACATGGGGCAGTATTTGTACCTCACCTTGCATCGAGCTGAAATTGCCGGTGAAAGGAGGTTGTCACGGTATGTGGTGAAGAAGAGTATATAGTCGAGTCATCTCCGGTCATTTCGATACCTTGAGATGGAGGTGAATTCTTGAGACTCCTTGTCGAGCTTTGAAACAATCCTAGAGTCATGCAGTGACTCTTCCACCACTCTGAGAAGTTACACAGTTCCGCCTAGGATGGCCTCATGAAAGATGCTCATTTCTTTATTGAAGAAGGTAGTACTATTTGGGGCGGCTCACGATCTTCCTTTCAAATCGACAAAGGCTGGTTTAGGCTTCACCATCAGGGTCGGGAAGATGATCGCCTTGAGCGTGCGGCCAACTTCACTTCGCATCGGCCCAGTGGATACATGTTATAGAAAGGCAACAGCGGCTTCGACGCCAATAAAGTGGATCTTCCCGACTCGGATCATGGGCTCGGCCAGTTGGAAGCCGAGGCGTCATACCAATCTCCTTTAGCGGGAGTAATTGCTCTTGTTTTGTTTTGCTTTTGTATTTCTTTATGTTTTGAACAATAAACTTTGAAAGCCTAGTGCCTTGCGGGCATCATGGCTCGTTCGCGAGGTTATTATCACATCGTTTGCGTGTTTTCATTCAATAAATCGTTGGACTTTTGCATTCAATTGTTTGTTCTCTTTCTTTACTTTATCACCCTTCAAAAGCTATGTTTCTTACACACACCCGCGTGATACAACTGCGAATCACTCGAATCTCGTTAATAAATCTATTGCTAAATATGACTTGATAATCCGATCTACCAATAGAAGGCGAAAGTGAGGAAGATTGTGAAGTGCCGGAGAACTTGGGGCCCTTTCAAGAAGAAGGCGAGTTATCTGCCACCACGAAGAGCAAGTTGAGGTTGTGAATTTGGAGTCTTGTGAAGGGAAAAGAGATCGAGAAGATAGGCGGGTCTTGAGCAGGTGTTAAAGAAAGATTGGTTCGAGATGCTACGAGACTATGTTGAGGTTTTGCTTGGTCATACGAAGACATGCGGGTTTAGACATTGATATTGTGGTACACGATTGCCAACAAAGAAGGTTTTCTCGGTGAAGCAGAAGGTTAAATCGTATCGTCACGAGATGTCGAGAGAAAATCAAAACCGAAGTTATAAGCGAGTTCAATACGGGTTTCTTATTGCTACTTCTTATCCGCGATGGGTTGCTAATGTGGTGCATGTGCCAGAAGGATGGTAAAGATGCAGATGTGTGTGAATTCTGAGATGCGAACAAAGCAAGTCCAGAAAGATGATTTCCGCTTCCTCGTATTGATGTTCTAGTTGACACCGATTCGGCATAGGTTTTCTCCTTCATGGATGGTTTCTCGGTTACAATCGGATCAAAATGGCTCCAAGACATGGAAGACTACTTCGTTACCTTGATGGGGTACTACGCTACAAGGTTATCTTTGTTGGATGAAGAGCAGGTGCCACTTATCGTGCTATGGTGACATTATTTCATGACATGATTCATCACGAGATAGAGGTCTATGTCGACGACATGATAGCTCGATCGCATGAGAAGAAAGAACATCTTGATCATTTTACTGACTGTTCGACGGGGTTAAAGAAATGCAGGTTGAGACTCAGTCAACAAGTGCACCTTTGGAGTCGGTCCAGGAAAACTCCTAGGGTTTATAGTCGGTGGAAGAGGTATTGAGGTTGATCCCATCAAAGTTAAAGCTATTCAAGAAATGCTGACTCGCAGGAAAGAAGTCGAGAGGGTTTCTTGGGCCGATTGAATTACATTGCAGATTCATTGCACATTAGCGCTACTTGTGAGCCAATCTTGATTCTTGAAGAAGATCAAGTGGTGGAATGGGCAGCGTTGCGGATCGCTTTTGACAAAATCAAGGGTACCTACAGAATCCTCCTATCCTAATGTCGTCCGTCGAAGGAAGACCTCTTATCATGTGCTTATGGTGCTAGAGAATTCAATGGGGTGTGTGTTGGGGCAACATGGCGAGTGCAGTCGAAAAAGAGCATGCAATATACTACCTTAGCAAAAGTTTACCGACTCCAGTGGACACAGTTGGTGTAAGCCCTAGAGGCGAATACCTTTTTGTACTTGTATCGAATTATTTATTAAATAATAAAGGCTTTTCTTTATTATGTTTTCTTTTTGGAAATAATAAAGTCCTAGAATAGTTAGTTTGTTTAATGCGATGTTAAGTGTGACTTACTCATGAGATCTATTAAACATAAGGACCTTATTCTTAAAGTATCCATAATCGAGCTTTATTGTGAAGTGGGATAACATTAAACATTAAGATTATTATGAAGATAGGCGATGATGCATCTAGTGGATCATGGATAAGGAGTTATCAAGTCTTGACATAGGTATAAATATTAGGGTAATATTTATCTTGGATTGACCATTATGAAATACTACATAGAATGTTATGCAAAGTGTCATAAGTTATTCTCATGGTGATAAGTGGTGCATACCACTGCCGACTGAAACCACTATGGACCCTAGATGTAGAGTCAAATGCTTTATTCTTGATCAAGCGTTGTCCAAGTTGGATGATCATAAAGGCAGGTTGATGGGTAATTCACAAAAGCATCTTTGGGACATAGGTGACCTAGATGGAATTTGCCGTCACATAGGGATAAATGTCGGGGCCCAATATTGAGCCGGACAAGGATGACCACGGTATATGCCTTGTGTTAATATAGACATAAGGGCAAAGGGTAATTATACACAGTATTATCACGGAAAAGTTTGTCCGAGATCATGTGTTTACGTTGACTTGGGTAGCGATGATGTGTTACTGGAATGCAAGCTCACTTTGTTATTATGTTAGAAATATGATTTAATATGATTGCC
>CM038796.1:232654206-232817131 GCA_021764765.1 Vicia sativa
TGGGGACAATCCCTAAAGAGAGAGTTACCTTAGGGATTTCTAGATAACCTTTATTGCTTTTTGTTTGAATTGTATGCTTTATCTTTAAGGGTTGCTTGGGTATTATATTGTGGGGATCCTACACCGGATCCGGTTTCCTTTTAGGTAAGTAGCATTAGATCATCGCGACAGACGTATAACTACGCGGTCAACATGATGGCTACGTTAGCGTGACACTTTGGTTGCCCGATACTCTTCATTCCCAAGTTGAAGAAAGTATTTGGCTTCTGCGTGGTGTCATCAAGCGCTAACTAAACTTTTAGAACCTTAATTGACCCATCTTGGCCATTAGAAGGTAGTGAGATGGCGGCTTTGGTGTAGACCGAGGTTGGTTGATACTCGATGCTACGCTCATTGAGATCGACTTTTGGGACATTTTCGATCGACCACTTGGCGTCGTATTGAAATAAGCGCCTCGAGAAAGATCTATGATATGAGATTCCTAGAACCGGTTACTATTATAGGACGGGATGAACCAACTCAAACTTTTGGTGGGGTAATCACCTATACCTCAGGCAAGCCTTAACCCTAGGCTCATTGTGTGAATTGTTTGTGTGTGCTAAACATGACATCATGACATCATTCGCATTGCATATCATCTCTAAGTATTTCAAGGACCTAGGGATTTATCTTTGCTCTGTTTTGTAGGAATTATGGCTTCTAGAAAGACTATCCGAATCAACTTCATGGGTATCCCTTCTCAACTCAAAGAATTGGTTTCAGAAATTCCCGACCATGCTCAGTTCATCAAAAGACATGGTTATCTACTTGATTTGGTTATCTCCGGTTTTGAAGAAGATATGATGCATGTCCTATTCCGTTCTTTGATCCAAACACCATTGCTTTACATTCCAGTTATCGATTAGTTCCTACCTTGGAAGAGTTCTCTAAGCTACTTGGGATACCTATTCTTGATCAAATGCCATTCACCGGTTTAGAAAAGGTTCCTAAGTACGAAGACATTGCATCAGCATTACACCTTAAGCGCTCGGACATTGAAGCCAATTGGGAAACTAGAAGTGGAGTTAAGGGTTTACTTTCCAAGTTCTTAATCAAGAAAGCCCGAGAATTCCTCAAAGTTATGAGTTTCCATGCATTTGAGAACATTGTGGCCTTGCTAATTTATGGTTTGGTTCTATTTCCTAACTCGGATCAATTCATAGATGTCAACGCCATCAAGTTGTTTCTTACCCGCAATCCTGTGCCTACTTTACTTGGAGACATCCTACATTCTCTCCATACTCGTACTACTAAGCGACAAGGAACTCTCATGTGTTGTGTACCGTTACTTACAAGGTGGTTTATTTCGCACCTTCCTCCATCAGTTTTGAAGAACGAACAAAGGTTGAGATGGTCTCAAAGATTGATGTCACTCTCTCATTCGATATCCGTTGGAATCTTTTCTCTCAAAAGGACTTCACATTCATTGAGTTGTGGAGAATTCCCTAATGTACCGCTACTTGGTATAAGGGAGGTATTACTTACAACCCTTCTCTAGCTCTCGTCGGTTTGGTTTTGCCGAAGAGATGGTCCACATGATATGCTTCTCCAAGATGTTGTGTTCGACTACAATCACGATCTCGAATTACCGAAAGGTTTATACATGCTTGGGGCATGGTAAAGAAGACCGATACCAAGACTTTGGGGCACCGAACTCCATTCCTTGGGAACCTTACCTCAAATGGGCGAGCTCGAGCTCAAAACCTCATGATGCCATTCACTGTTTTACCGTAATTATGGAACTGTTGCTATAGGTGGCGTACCCTCGTTCTCCATCCCGACATGCCTACGATTTTGAAGACTTGAAGAGATCTGATTCGACAAGAAGAAAGGGATACCTTTGAAGCTCAGTGTTATGCAAGTGAGAAGAAAGTCCTAGAGTTGACCAAGCTACTTCATGAGGAGCGAAACATCAACGCCTACATCGGCACCAAGAGGAAGCGCCCATGGGAGACTTAGAGCTTTAGGATTTATTTGTTTTCTTTTATTGCTTCGAACTATCTCTTGTACTTAAAAAGAAAAAAGAGGAATAATAATGAGAAGTACTAATAAAAGTTTGTTCATTGCTTGTTTAACAAATTTAAATCTCTTAGGTCCTTGAAAACATTGCATTGCATTCGCATAAACATTGCATAACATAGCATATCATAACATTGCATCACAGGTACATTGGAGATTGGTTTTCTCATTTGCTCGCTATTTATTTTAGCAGAAATGGCTCTTGAGCAGATCACAAAGATCTTGAGCTCGAATGCTCGGTTCAGAGATGTTCACCAACTTGGTCCAAGGCCAAGAAGATCTGAAGAAGCTCATCAACAAGAAGAAGAAGGTTGTTGGTCTCCTCAACATGGGTAGACGTTTCAAAGGAGGTCCAAAAGTGGTCAGCCGTATTGAGCTCTCTGAAGGAAGTGTCCATACCGAAGGGAGTGCCAAGGGTGATGAAGGTGAGCAGCGTGAGCCAAAGAAAGGAGGAGAGGATCATTCTGATTATGGCCAGTACTCTGAGGAAGATGACAAGTACAAGCAACTTGAAGACCGTCTCGAATGTGGAAAACACGAAAATGTCCGGCTGAACTTTGATGATCTGAGTCTTGTTCCTGGTGTTGTGATTCCTCCCAAGTTCAAAGTTCCTACTTTTGCTAAGTATGATGGCATGTCTTGCCCTAAGCTGCATTTGAAGTCCTATGTCCGTAAGATCAATCCCACACCGATGATGAAAGTTGTGGATGCACTATTTTCAAGAGAGTTTGTCCGAACTCGCTTGGAATGGTATTATCACTAGAGAATGACCGTATCCGTACTTGGGTGATTTGGCGATGCTTTCTCTGCATGATGAGTACAATCTTGAATTGACACCCATCGCATGCAACTACAAAGCATGTCTATGGGTCGTGATGAGAAGTTCAAAGAGTATGCTCGAAATGGAGAGATCTAGCGGTAGTTCAACCACCCTTGTCCAATAGGGAGTTGGTTGATATGTTTATGGGAACACCGACAGCCCGTTCTTCAATCATTTGATTGGAAATTCTTCATCCGGATTCACCGAGTGATATTGACGTAGCGTGAAGCGGTATCAAGAGTGGGAAGATTCATGTGGAGTCATCTTCAAATCTGCGAAGAGATCTTTTGGTGCTAAGAAAGAAGCTAATGTGTATTGTCGAAAAGCCGAGCCAAGACCGACCGTGCTCAATCTGTGGGGCGGTTGTGATCTCCAATCCTACATCGACAACCTCGGTGAGACAACGCGTAACGCACGCCAAGGCGGTTATGAAGATCAACATGCCTTTGTCGCAAGCCTTGCAACACATGTTGAACGCAGGTGATTACCTTGAGGATCCTCCTCGAATGTCAACACCTCCTCTCGAAATACAATCCTAATGCTAAGTGTGCTTACCATTCCAATAGCCGAGGCACGATCGACAATTGTTGGGCTCAAGAACAAGATTCAAGATATGATTGAAGCTAAGCATTGAGTTTGATCCTCCTGTTGAGACTCGAATGTGATCAATGCTCCTATGCCTAACCATGACAAGAGTTCCAATCTTTGTTGGTGACACTTATGTTTTCAACATAGATAACTTGACCATTCCTCGATGATGTTAAGAAGAATTTGTTGCAAGCCGTGTCAATCCGGATGCCCGGAGGATTGTCGTTGGTGCCCACCGCACCGATGGTTGTGCTTGGTTGAGAAGGCGTGTTCGGCATGATGGATAACCGTGAGATACTATTTCGAAACCACTGCGCGTGTGAAGAAATGTCTAAGTTGAAGATTGACAATGCGAACCGTGCATCTGTGTGGGATACCTTGGGCAGCCAAGTGGAAAGTATGATTACATGGTGAAGTACACGGATAGTTACAAGATTCCTATTGAAGATGTTAAAGCAACCGGATGGGGTGACGATTTCCCGAAGACTATCTTGATGTTAACACCATAAGGATTTCCTCTGCGATCCTGTGCCTAGAGTGGCACCTCTCATCATCACTTCTCCAAGGCTTCCATATTCCTCGACAAGGCTATCCCTTGGAATTATGGAGTGATGTTTACTATCATGGCGTCAAACAAGATCCTCGACCATTGAAGATCTTCTGCTGAAGTCTCTATTCGACATCGACAACATCACCGATCCATAAGGTGACCGAACCGAAGGGTATTCTCTCCAGATCTCTCCTCCAAAAGACACGACTCCATTTCGCATTCCACTACTCAACCAATATCCCGGAGGGAAAGAACCGGCTCATCCCGCTCAACCGAAGTACCAAAGGAAGTTCTCAAGACACCTCCAAACAAGAAATGGAGGAAATTCAAGATCATCAAGAAGAGTGATTACAATGTTGTGGAGCAGTTAGGACGGACTCAGTCAAGATTTCCATGCTCGCTTTGCTCTTGTGCTCCGAGGCTCACGCTAATGCCTTGGTGAAGTTTCTGAAGAATGCTCATGTACCGCAAGACACTACCACCGACCAGTTTGAAGTTTGTATTGCTAGCCTGGCTGCCAACAACGGCCTAGGTTTCTCTGATGCTGATTTAACTCCTGCCGGAAAGAAACATAACAAAGCCTTGCACATCTCTGAATGCAAGGGTACTACCGTCTCATGTTTTGGTTGACACGGTTACGCTCTGAATATCCTACCAAGACGCTTTTGATCGGCTTGATGTCGAAGGGTTGGTTACGAGACCAGTGACATTATTGTGAGAGCTTTTGATGGTTCTAAGCGACGCTTTGGAGAGCTCATCACCTAAAGTCGGTTCCCGACTTTTGATTCCACTTTCTTTGTCATGGACATCCGTCCAACTTACTCGCCTACTTGGGCGCCTTGGATACATGGGCGTACCTCTACCTTACATGGTGAAATACCGGTGAAAGGGAAGGTTGTTACATGTGGTGAAGAAGAATATATGGTCACCATCTACATCATTCCGCTATCTCGAGATGGAGGGTGAATTCTTGAGACTCCTGTCAAGCTTTTGAAACAATACCAGTCATGCTGACTCTCCCATCACTCTGAAGGTGCCAAAGTTCCGCCTAGGATGGCCTCACCGAAAGATGCTCAAGCTCTTGTTGAACAAGGAGGAAGTACTATTTGGGGTCAGCTCGATCTTCCCTTCAAATTTGACAAGTGGTTTAGGCTTCACCATCAAGGTCGAAGATGATACGCGAACGTGCCCAACTTCCTTCCGCATCGTCAGTGGAATCCATGCTATAGAAGACGACGACGGCTTCGACATCGCAAGTGGATCTTCCCAACTCGGATCATGGGCTCGGAATTGGAAGGCGAAGGCGTCATACTAATCTCCTTTAGCCGGAGTAATTGCTCTTGTTTTGTTTTGCTTTTCGTATTTCTTTATGTTTGAACAATAAACTTTGAAAGCTGGTGCCTTGCGGCGTCATGGCTCGTTAGAGGTTTTTATCTGTCGTTTGCGTATTTTCATTCAATAAATTCGTTGGACTTTTGCATTCAATTGTGTGTTTTTTCTTTACTTTATTACCCTTCAAAAGCTATGTGTTCTTACACACCACGTGATACACGAATCACTCCGAATCTCGTTAATAAATGCTAGTGCTAAATATGACTTGATAATCCGATCTACCAAGCAAGACGAAAGTGAGGAAGATTGTGAAGTGCGGAGAACTTGCCTCTGACAAGAAGAAGCGAGTTATCTGCCACGAAGAGCAAGTTGAGGTTGTGAATTTGGGTCTTGACGAAGGCAGAAAAGATCAAGATAGGGCGGGTCTTGAGAAGTGTTAAAGAAAGGTTGACTCGGATGCTACGAGACTATGTTGAGGTTTTGCTTGGTCATACGAAGACATGCGGGTTTAGACATTGATATTGTGGTACACGATTGCCAACAAAAGAAGGTTTTCTCGGTGAAACGAAGGTTAAATCGTATCGTCCCGATGTCGAGAGAAAATCAAAGCCGAAGTTATGAAGCAGTTCAACTTGGTTTCTTAGTGTCACCTCTTATCCCATGGGTTGCAAATGTGGTACCGTACCTAAGAAGGATGGTAAAATGCGAATGTGTGTGGATTACGAGATCGAACAAAGCAAGTCCGACGATTTTCCACTTCCTCATATTGATGTTCTTGTTGACAACACCGCTCACATAATGTTTTCTCCTTCATGGATGGTTTCTCCGGTTACAATCGGATCAAAATGGCTCCAAGACATGGAAGACTACTTTTGTTACGGTGGGGCACTACGCTACAAGGTTATGCGTTTGATTTGAAGAACGCGGCGCCACTTATCGGTGCTATGGTGACACTATTCCATGACATGATTCATCACGAGATAGAGGTCTCGTCGGCGACATGATAGCTCGATCACGGTGAAGAAGAACATCTAGATCATTTGCGAAACTATTTGATTGAAGAGTCGATGAGACTTAATCTAACAAGTGCACCTTTGGAGTCGGATCCGGAAAACTCCTAGGGTTTGTAGTCGATGGAAAAGGTATTGAAATTGATCCGCCAAGGTTAAAGCTATTCAAGAGATGCGACTCCCGCACCGAAAGGAAGTCGAGGTTTCTTGGGCCGATTGAACTACATTGCAGTTCATTGCACACTAGCGCTACTTGTGAGCCAATCTTCAAGTTATTAAAGAAAGATCAAGTAGTAGAATGGACCGACGATTGCGGATCGCTTTTGACAAAATCAAGGAGTACCTACAAAATCCTCCTATCCGATGCCGCCCAGAAGAAGACCTCTTATCATGTACTTGGCGGTGTTAGAGAACTCAATGGGGTGCGTGTTGGGGCAACATGTGAGTGCAGTCGAAAAGAGCATGCAATATACTACCTTAGCAAAAGTTTACCGTGTGAAACAAGATACTCACAGCTCGAAAAACTTGCAACGCTTTAGCTTGGGTTGCTCGCTAAGGCAGTATGTTGACTCACTACCTTATTGATTTCAAAGATGGAGATAAAATACATCTTTGAGAAACCAGCTCTCCGGAAGAATAGCAAGATGGCAAATGATCTTGACCGAATATGACATCGGTACACTTCTCGAAAGCGATCAAAGGAAGTGTGGTAGCCGATCATTTGGCTCATCAAGTAGATGACTATCGGTCTATGCGGTTAATTTCGGATGAAGATGTTCTACTAGTTCTGATTACGAAGAACCGAGGCCAGACGAAGGACACGAACGGGATCCGATGGACTATGGTCTTTGATGGAGCCTCAACGCGCCAGCAATGGCATTGGCGCCATCATTACATCCCTACAGGTGGACATCGCCTTTCACCAGATTATGTTTGGTTGCACGAACAACATGGCGAATCTGAGCGTGCATCATGGGTCTTAAAGTGCTATTGACTTAAGAATCAAGTTCTTACAAGTGTATGGAGACTCGGCTTTAGTGATCGGCCAGTTAAGGCGAGTGGGATCGAAGCATCCAATCTCATTCCATATCGAGCATGTTACGAGTTTGGTTCCTTACTTTGAAGAGATTACTTTCAATCATATTCCACGAGAAGAGAATCGGTTAGGCATTGGCTACCATGTCGTCTATGTTCAAGGTTAGATGGGACAACGAGGCTCCCGGATCATCATTGAAAGGTTTGACGAACCAGCATATTGTTATGAGCTTGATACGAAGAGAAACCTTGGTACTATGGTGAAGAGGTATCTTGAGACTCGGGAATATCCAGAGGCATCATCAATGATAAAAGTTTATGAGAAGATTTGCATCAAATTCTTCCTCAGCGACATCTTATACAAGCGCAACCACGACTTGTGCTTACTCATTGTGTAGACGAGAAACAATGCGTATCATGGAAGAGTTACGAATGCGAATTTGGTACCCACTCCGGACACACCATGGCTAAGAAGATTTTGAGAGCAGTTACTATTGGTCCACCATGGAAGGCGATTGTCACCGCTACGCTCGATCTTGTCACAAGTGCGGTTATGCCGACAAAGTGCACGTACCTCCGTACCTCACGAATGTTCTAACTGACTCCTTGGCCTTTTGCAATATGGGGCATTGACATGATCGGAGAAATCAAGCCCACGGCCTCAATGGACATCGTTTCATCCTTGTGGCAATAGATTACTTTACCAAGTGGGTAGAAGCGCCTCGTATGCATCATTACCAAGAATGTTGTGGCTCGATTCATCAAGCATAATCTTATCATCGGTATGGCACTCCCGAAAGGATTATCACGATAACGGTTCCAATCTCAACAATAAGATGATCGTAGAACTACTGCCTTGATTCGAGATTAAGCATCACAATTCATCTCCTTACCGGCCTAAGATGAATGGCGCGGTGGAAGCCGCCAATAAGAACATTAAGAAGATTATACGAGAAGATGCGATTACTTACAAAGATTGGCATGAGATGTTACCATTTGCTCTTCATGGTTATCGCTTTCTGACACGAACATCAGCGGGGCAACCCCTTCTCTCTTGTATCGGTATGGAAGCCGTCTTACCCATCGAGGTTCGGATACCCTCGACGAGTCCTCAGGCGAGTTAGGCGAAGGCGATTGGGTTCGCCTTGACCGATTAACTTGATTGATGAGAAGCGACTCGCATCCATACGCCATGGACAGTTATCGAAGCGAATGATCGAGGCATTTAACAAGAAGGTCAAGCACGAGTCTACCAAGTCGGTGATCTAGTAGTCAGCGCATCATTCTTCCAAGGTGATCTCGGGGCAAATGGACTCCCACCTCGAGGGACCGTTTGTAGTCAAGGCAGTATTTTCCGGTAGACTATGATACTTAGCACCATGGATGGTGAAGACTTCCACACCACATGAGCGCGGACATAGTCAAAAATACTACGCATAAAGAGACCGCTGGGTCGGTAGCCTAGGCAAAAATAAGGGCATCTGGCGAACCAAAGGTTCGGGCAAAATAAAGGATATATACAAAACATGTACACCGTGAGTCGAAAACACGAAAAGCGGCTTGGGCAAAAAGGTATCGGTGGTAGAAAACCGAAAGAGGTTGATCGCGACTTTATCGTCTAAATTAATCGGAGGCTGCAAGTATCTGACCCTATCGCGTAGTTTTAAAGATATCGAACCAAAGGGACTATAAATTGAACTAACGTAATCTAAACTTCTTGTGTAAAGCTATAGCTATCGAATAAATAAATTGGGAATTTTTGGGCAATAAAACTTAATTTTAATTAAAATAATAATAAAAGAATATCGGTATGTATTTACGTTAATCCTAAAGAATCGGTTTTCCAGCTATTTTAGGAAAATGTTAATAATGTCTTTTCAGCAAAAAGTAAATATTTAAAACCTATTCTCAAGTCGCTCTATTGAAGTAGATTATAATTTTAAACTCTAATGTATGCTTCCGCTATCCCATTGATTTTAAAATTACTTTTGAAAATAAATAAAATTTGATTGGTTTTAAAAGCGTGATCTTTAAAAACAATACCTAGAATCTACTATCTGATTTTAAACCTCAAACTATCGCTCTATTGGTTTCTAATCTTAGCCAGTTTATTAACCTCAAACTTTCGCTCTGTTGGTTTCTAAACCTTTTTAACAAAATAAATTAGATAACTAAATCAGAAAAAGTATTTATTTTATAAAATATAATCAAGCCAGTTTATTCCGGATATTTTCAAATTAACTCATTACATACCGATATTTAAATAATCTAGCCAGACATATTTATAAAAACAGACATGAATAAATTAAAGGATTTAACATTCATAAATAAATTCATGGCAAAATAAATATATCTCATGCAAACAATTATATAAATGAAAGCAATGTAAATAGAAACACGAATTAAATAAATCTGGAATTGAATCTTGGTTCTTCAAATTTAAACCACGGTGCTTGAAAACTAGAACAATCTTTGGAAAAATACGAATTACGAATTACAATGGAAAATAAATGCGGAAAATAAACTTTAGGCGAGAAAATAAAAGCGAGAATCGGTGTGCGAAAATATGATTTGGAGAGGCCCTTTTATAATGGTTGGGTAACCATTTGTCCTTGAAGCACCACTTTCTCCTAGAATGTAGCAATGCCTTGGTCGTCCGGATTTTCTCTGTGGCCACTTGAGGCAGGCGTCCCACCTTTTCCTCCTAGGGCCTACGTGGCCTTTGGAGGTCGTCTCCACTAAGGGAAGAGACAGGCGCCTCACTTGTAGGAGAGTGGAGGCGTCGTCTCACTCTGCGTGGCATTAGGGTTTGTTTGCTAGGGTTTTGCTTGCAATGGGCTTGGCTTTGTTTGGGCCTTTGCTTGCTTGGGGTCCTTGATCCATTGTTTTACTTTGCACACCTTTTCTTCATTTCTTGCTCATTTAATTAAATAATCTTCTTAATTTCTTCACTTTACTCAATTTGTTTATTTAAAATAAAATACCTGAAACAATAAAAATACCCGGTAAATATGGAAATAAAATGAAATAATTAAATAAAAATACTAACATTATTTATGAAAATTAAATCAAATATACTATATAAAATCGTGTTATCAGCGGTCTAGGCAAAAGTTAGGGATTTAAGCGTACAACTATGTCTCTTCGGATCACTGCTTCAGACTACTATCGATTTCAAGGTTCAAATGGCGAAGATCGTCTACTCACTTTCTCTTGTGCAAGAAGATGAGATAGTTGGAATATATGAGTACTAGCATAGTTGGAACCTAACGAGATTGTTTCCGCATAGCTTTTTACCTTTCTTGTGTACAAACTACTTGGCATCGCCACCTTTCAAATAAATCTGACTTCTTTCTCTTTACAATTTACATTGTTGTTATTTGCAATAAGTCCAACGTTTGCTTTGAATGACTATCGTTTGACAATAAAATCTAATCACAAACATACGAAAAGTGAACATACAAAAGTACTTACTACGAGTTCGAGGAATTGGGATGACGAAAGTCAACAAATAGTTCCCAGCATAAAGGTGTCACTCACACACACCTTCCCAGTAGTATAAGGAATCCTGACGGCAATTCCACTCAATCGAGTAATGTTACATCGGTCTCAGCGGTAACACCTCACCCCAGGTCAAAGTATTCATCCCCATGGATATTTCTCAATCCTCCCCTTCTCCCGGCGGTATCGGACTCAAAACTTGGCGAGATAGTGCATCGGAGGAAGCATACACCTTTATTCCTCGGCCGGAGATTACAACGGACTCCGGACTTTTCAAGCCCGGTCTCGGCAACCATCAAATGCTCTCAGTGAGATCTACACTCGAAATCCCCAGTAAAGCACCTCCTAAATTTCCTCGATGGATCGCCTCCCAGACTCTCCTCAGCAGGGTCTATATATGAGACCTCCGACAACGAGCTTCTCCAATCTCTACCTTCCTCCACAGTATCTAGGCCCAAGACTTGGTCGGATAGTGCATCGGAGGAATCCGGATATCTTTCTTCTCCTTCAAAGCGGGGTTCTCACCTACTCGATTCCCCAGCGAGGAGTCGAAATCTTCAAACAGAACATCCGCATCTTCTTCAAGATGGATATGTTTTGAAATATCACAACATTCATCATTCATACATTTCTCATAAAAGTCATAATTCATGCATATGTCATTCATATACCTTTGTCATGCATCATACTTTGCATAAGACTAACAAATATTCTATCAAAGATTTTTCTTATTTTCTCCAAAAGCAGTATGATCACTACGGCGCAAAGCAGTCTAGGATTAAGCCCGAGCCGGCGGAAAACTATCGAAAGACCACCTCAAGCGGAGTCGAGTTAAGCCCGAACCGGCGGAAAACTATCCGAAAGACCACCTCTGTTTATCCTCGATATGAGCAATGGATCAACACGGCCTTGTGGGAAGCTATCCGCATTTTGCCAATTACAATCTCTCCCGAGTAATCGGTAGAAGATTTTATTACGATTATCAGCAACTCTGAGTCTAGTTATACGACTCGGTTGTCTTGGATGGCATCTTAAGCCCGTCTCAGACTATTTGTCAACATCTCTTCACTTTCGAGAATCTGCATATATGGTTAAAATCAATACAAAACCAATAACCTCATTCAAAGTGAACACGAAGTCTAACGTCGACTCCCGGATGGCATCTTAAGCCGTCTCCTCTCCATTCAGGAACATCTACAGAGCCTAGCGTACGGCTCATTCCCCAACAGTGACCTTTCCAGATGGCATCCTAAGCCCATCTCCGTCAGTTCTCCTACTAACAACCTCAAGTCTAGCGTACGACTTGTTCCCCAGCGAAATCTCCAACTTCTCCAAACGGCATCTTTAAGCCCGTTCCCGCATCATCCACCAACCGCGAGTGCAAATTTTCAGGTGTACTCGGTGTTCAATCATCTTCTACCTCCAGGTCACGAAAGACAAGCATGTCAATCTAACCTTCCAGTACAAGAAAATTGAACAGGGGCAGCTGTCATACCCCAAATTTGCCCTCCATCTTCCCAAAAGATTTCATACATCTATGCTCAAAGACTCCTCAAGAGTTGATCAGACAAACTCTCTCCTAGACAATCAACCCAAACTAGGGTTTGGTATCTCTCAAGTCAAGATGGATTTCCAACATCCCCAATGGTCCTCATGCCTCCTCATATGCTTTAAAGATTCTCCATGTCAAGTTTCAAGCTTCCGAGTCAAGTTTCCTCGGACAATTGTTCGGATGGTTGAAAATTGGGTGTATTGGACAAAAAGTCAAGCTGTGGTCAACATACGATCAAAACTTGATTTTGGTCAACATCCTCATTTTGAAGTTACATTCATCATTTGATCAAGGGTTGATCATGATTCATCAAGAAAACTCAAGATTTGCCCAAAGTCGAACTTTCTAAATTAGGGTTTCTAGATGAAAAGTCAATGAACTTTGTGATCATAACTTTCTCATACTTTCTCGAAATTTTCCACCACCTCTTGTTTTGAAGGAAATTCAATTCTCTACAACTTCATGTCTCACAAGAATGTCCAAAAATGCTTCATTTGAGAGGTATAGCTCGAAACATTCTGGTCATTTTCAAAGTCAACAAAAGTCAACTTTTGTTTTGAAGATATATTGAGCATGGTAACTCCAGTTGAGATGAGACCAAAGACATTGTTTATAGTACTCTTAGAGATTTCCAAAGTCCAAGAACACTCAAAATGTGGAAAATTGAGCAAGATACACCATTCGGAAGTTGGGCGATTTTGGACGATTGCACAAAAGGACATTTGGTCAAAATGCAAAATTTTCCAAATGGGCTTATAATCTTTTGATCCAAACTTGTTCATGACAATATTTTGACCCATAAATGCTTGACCATGGCAATTTTCTATTTTATTGATTTTATTTTGAATTTTAGGACATTTAATTCAAAATTAAATTATATAAAATAAAATCATATTTTTCTAAAAGGATTTTATATGTTCCTTAATGTCCAAGAAAGCCCAAGATACTTGCCAAATTCGTGCTTGATCATGCATTGAAGGAGAAAATCAAATTTCTTTCAAAATTTGATTTTTATTTGAAAAATATTGAATGCTCCAAATCAAATCTTTTCCATTCCTTTTTTCCCTTCCAATCCTCTCTATAAATATCAAGCATCATAGTCAGCAAAGAAAAAAAACCCTAGCTCAAGCATAACCCTAATTCTTGCAAAAAAATTCCAAGAAATTTGAAATTCGAGTTTTATTTTCCAGCCCTCTCCAGCCTCTCTCAAGCATCCAAACGTGCTCAGGGGGTAAGTATGAGTAAGAATACATCATTGGTATTGATCAAAGCATGCTGAATCGATCCATATACATTCATACATATTCAAATATTTCTTGATTTTGCATTTTTAATATCTGCGTGTTTCAAGTGATTTTAATGGTTTGAATGTGTTCATGAGGTCATACTTGATTAATCTGGGCCATCGGTTGAGAGGTTGAACGTGAGAATCGTGGTTTGCCATGTTTAGGTTTTTTCGAGCTGTCTTCATCGAACCGGTGAATCTGAGCATTTTCAGGGCAAACTAATGCCACCATTGAGATCATGACCCTCGATTTAGGGGTAGGGTCTCCCTTTCTTGTTTATTCGTATTTTTCGGGTTCAAGAATCATAGCGGAGAAGATGGCCGGAGCCCTAGCTCGTGACTCGGCGAAGACCGGTGGAAGGCTTGCGTGGCGCGATGGCTTCGTCTGATTCGCTCATTCATCTTGGGGGTCAGCGTCTTGACTTTGATTTTCAAACATCCACGGCGTCATCATTCAAATCGATTGTTTTCCCTTGAAACACCAAGTGTCAAGTGGCGTGAGTGGTAGAAGCAAGCAATCTCAAGGTTTCCTCCTTGGTCTCAGTTCGAAACTCACAAAGGACACAGTTTTGTTTTCTTTTTCAAAACTTGCATATTTTCAACTATTTTCATATTTTTCTATATTTTTAATATTTTCATTCATTTTAATTAATTTACATATTTTATTTCGCATTAAAAATTACCAAAAACATTTTTCTTTTTACATTATTTTCATAAAAACCTTTATTTAATTTAATAAATTAAAAATATAATTTTGCATGCATATTTATTTTATTTTATTTTGCATTTAAATCATTATAAATTGCATTTTAATTATTAAATCCTTTCAAAAATCCCAAAAATTATTTTAATATATTTATCTTATTTCCAGCATATATTAATTCTCTCATATTTAAATTTGCATTTTTCTAACATTTTCCTCTTATTCAATTCATCTCGTATTTTAGATTTCCCATTCTTTCACGGGTTGCTCCGATTCGGACGTTGTTTTTCTTTTATCATTTGCTTTTTCCAATTATGTAATTGCTCATGGGATGTAATAGTTTAAATTAGGCTTTTATTTTCCATAAGTTTAAATTATGTATCGCTAAAGCCATGTAATAAGTGGGTTTATCTTTCCGCACTTTACATTCCATTTTTATTTCCGCACCCTTATCAATTGCTAGTAATTAGGCGTGTATGGCAAGATAATAATTGGACATAGCTCACACTAATCTTCAAGATAAAATATCTGAATTTGACACACTTCTTTCACACGCACCCAGGGTAATTCTCTCTCGATGCCTTTGGTCGTGTCCCTCGAGCGTAGAGGTATTCTAGCACCGTTGCCTTCAAACAAATCATCATAGTCCCTTGATACAAAGATCATAAGACCCACGATGTCGCCTCGAATACATGATCTTGACCCTCGATTCGCCTCGAAAAATGATGATAGTCCGCCGAATGTGCTAGGATACTTCCTACAGTTGCCTTCTATGACCATCGATGTCCCTTGAATGTCCGCTTACATCCAGCGAATGGAGCTACCAACTAACTAATGGTATGGCTAGCGCTATTCTAAAGGAATGTAAAAATGCAACGACCAATTACGAGTGGGTAAATAAGTCTTTTAGTTGCTTGCTCTATCAATGCTTTTCACACCACACACTTTTCAAAGTTCAAACTTTCTTTTCAAAAGCGAAACATTTAGAACACTTTGTATACACTCCTACATGAGTCATTACAAAGTCAAAGCGAAATGCCTTTTTCAAAACATTTTGTCAAACACTGAAGCAATTTTAAAAAGTTATCTAGAGCAACTAAGAGCAGTAGAATAAACTACGGATGGAAAGAGTGCTAATACCTTCCTTTTCATAACCATTCTCCCGAACTCGAGAATCTAACGAAGGTCTTTTTACTTTTACCTTCCTTAATGGATAAAAATAAAATTAAATGGCGACTCTTGCTATCCGCACATTTGGATACAAAAATCCTACAAAGTCGAGTTCAAGTATCCAATGTCCATGACAAAGAAAGTAGAGTTAAAAGTCACGGAACCGACTTTATGAGCGAGTGAGTTCTCCAAGCCTTTGTTAGCTTAGAACCATCAAAAGCTCTCACGATTATATCCTGGTCTCGGAACCAACCCTTGATACCAAGTCGATCAAAAGCGATCTTGGTAAGATGTTGGGCGAGCGGTATCCACCAAAACATGAGACAATGTAGCGCCTTGCATTCAACGAGATGTGCAAGGCTTTGTTGTGTTCTTTCGGAAGAGTCAAATCGACATCGAGAGAAGCCTAGGCCGTTGTTGGCAGGGCTAGCAATATAAACTTCAAAGTCGATGGTAGTGTCTTGCGGTACATGAGCATTCTTCAAAACTTCACCAAGGCATTAGCATGAGCCTCGGGCACAAGAGCGAGCAAGCATGGAGATCTTGGGCGGAGTTTGTCCCAGCTGTTCCACAACATTGTAGTCACTCTTCTTGATTATCTTGAATTTCCTCCATTTCTTGTTTGGAGGTGTCTTGATAACTTCCTTTGGTATACGGTTGAGCGGGATGGGCCTTTGGTTCTTTCCCTCAGGCGGGGATATTGGTGGAGTAGGCGGAATGCGTGGAGTCGCGATGTCTTTGGAGGAGAGATATCGGAGAATACCCTTCGGTTACGGTCACCTTACTAGATCGGTGATGTTGTCAATGTCGGGAATGGTAGCTTATGTAAGATCTTCAATGGTCGAGAGGGTCTTGCTTGCGCCATGATAGTAAACATCGACTCCATAATTCCAAGGGATAGCCTTGTCGGAGGAATATGGGCTGGTCTTGGAGAAGTAATAATGAGAGGTGCCACTCTAGGCACGGGATCGGTTCGTTCGCATTGTTAATCTTGACTTAGACATATCTTCACGCACACGCACGGTGGTTTCGAAATAGTATCTCACGGTTATCCATCATGCCTGAACCGTCTTCTCAACCAAGCGCAACCATCAGTGCGGATGGGCACCAACGACAATTCTCGGGCATCTGGATTGACACCTGCAACAAATTCTTCTTAATCATCGGAGGAATGGTCAAGTCATCTATGTTGAAAACATAAGTATCGTCCTGTGACATTGGAACTCTTGTCATGGTTAGGCGTGGGCGCATTGATCACATTCGGTCTCAGCGGGAGGATCAAATTCAATGCTTAGCTTGATCATATCTGAATCTTGTTCTTGAGTCCAACAATTGTCGATTCGTGCCACATTGGAATGGTAAGCACACTTAGCATTTGGATTGTACTTGAGAGGAGGTATTGACATTACGAGGAGGATCCCTCAAGGTTATCGACTCTGCGTTCAACATGTGTTGCAAGGCTTGCGACAATGGCATGTTGATCTTAAATATGTCTTGGGCGTGTTAAGACTACGTTGTCTTCTTGAGGTTGTCTTGATGTAGGATTGGACCTTACAGATTGAGCATGGTCGGTCTTGGCTCGGCTTTTCGACCATACACATTAGCTTCTTTCTTACCACCAAAGATCTCTTTGCGGCATTTGAAGATGACTCTACATGGATCTTTCCACTCTTGATACCGGCTTGATCGCTGCTTTGTCATTATCATTTCGGTGAATCCGGATGAAGAATTTCAATCGGATGATTGAAGAGCGGACTGTCGGTGTTCCCATGAATATATCAACCAACTCCCTATTGGACAAGGGTGGGTGAACTACGCTGTCGGATCTCTCCACTTGAGCATACTCCTTGAACTTCGTCACGACCCATAGACATGCTTTGTAGTTGCATGCGGTGGGTGTCAATTGACATTGTACTCATCATCGTAAGCATCATAAGTCACTCCAAATGCGGATATGGTCATTCTCTAGGTGATAATACCATTCAAGTGGGTTCGGACAAACTCTCTTGAAAATAGTGCATCCACAACTTTACATCATCGATGTGGGGATTGATCTTACGGATATAGGATTTCAAATGCAGCTTTGGGCAAGACATGCCATCATACTTGGCAAAAGTAGGAACTTTGAATTTGGGAGGAATCAACACGGGAACAAGACTCGGATCGTCAAAGTTCAGCCGGACATCTTGAGTTTTCCACTGACATTAGACGGTCTTGAGTTGTTTGTACTTGTCATCTTCATCAGTCTTGGCTATAATCAGGCGGTCCTCTCCTTCTTTATTTGGCTCCTGATCACCTTCATCACCCTTGGTACTCCCTCGGTATGGACACTTCCTTGAGAGCTCGATCAAGTGACCACTTTTGGACCCCTTTGTAGCGTCGCCCATGTTGAGGACCAACACCTTCTTCTTCTTGTTGATGAGCTTCTTCAAATCTTCTTGGCCTTGGACCAAGTGGTGAACATCTCTTTGGCCAGGCATTCGAGCACAGAGATCTTTGTGATGTTCAGAGCCATTTACGCTAAAATAAATAGCGAGCTAATGAGAAAACCAATCTCAATGTACGTGATGCAATGTTATGATATCTACGATGTTTATGCAAATGCAATGCAATGTTTTCAAGGACCTAAAGATTTAAATTTGTTAAACAAGCAATGAACAAACATTTATTAGTACTTCTTTTTATTATTCTTTTTTTTTAAGTACAAGAGATAGTCAAAACAATAAAAGAAAACATAAACATCCTAAAGCTCTAAGTCTCCATGGCGCTTCCTCTTGGTGCCGATGTAGCGTTGATGTTTCACTCCTCGTGAAGTAGCTTGGTCAACTCTAACACTTTCTTCTCGCTTGCATAACAGGCTTCAAAGGTATCCCTTTCTTCTTTTAGTTGAATCCGGATCTCTTCAAGTCTTCAAAATCGGTAGGCATGTCGGGATGGAGAACAACATAGAATCGTCACCTATAGCAGGTTCCATAATTCTTGGTAGAACAGTGAATGGCATCATGAGGTTTTGAGCTCGAGCTCGCACCCATTTGAGGTAAGGTTCCCAAGAAATGGAGTTGGGTGCCCCAAAGTCTTAGTATCGATCTTCTTTACCATGCCCCAAGCGTGTATAAACCTTCGGTAATTGCGGAATCATGATTATAATCGAACACAATATCTTGGAGAAGCATATCACGAGGACCATCTCTTGAGCAAAACCAAGCGCGTAGAGCTAGAGAAGGGTTGTAAGTGATACCTCCCTTATACCAAGGTGGTACATTAGGAATCCTCCACAACGCTCGATGAATGTGAAGTCCTTTTGAGAGAAAGATTCCAACGGATATCTGAATGAGAGAGTGACATTAATCTTTGAGACCATCTCGACCTTTGTTCGTTCTTCAAAATTGATGGAGGAAGGTGCGAAATAAACCACACAGAAAGTAACGGTATACAACACATGAGAGTTCCTTGTCGCTTAGTAGTACAGTGTGGAAGAATGTAGGATATCTCCAAGTAAAGTAGGCCTTTGGATTGCGGGTAAGAAACAACTTGATGGCATTGATATCGATGAATTGATCCGAGTTAGGAAATAGAACCAAACCATAAATTAGCAAGGCCACAATATTTTCAAATGCATGGAAACTCATAACTTTGAGAATTCTCGGGCTTTCTTAATTAGGAACTTGGAAAGTAAACCCTTAACTCCACTTCTTGTTTCCCAATTGGCTTGATATCGGCGCTTAAGATGTAAAGGCGATGCAATGTCTTCGTACTTAGGAACCTTTTCTAGACGGTGAATGGCATTTGGTCAGAATAGGTATCCCAGTAGTTTAGAAACTCTTCTAAGGTAGGAACCAACGATAATAGGAATGTAAAGCAATGGTGTTTGGATCGAAGCTGGAATAGGACATACATCATATCTTCTTCAAAAAGGAATAACCAAATCAAGTAGATAACCATGTCTTTTGATGAGCCGAGCATGGTAAATTTACGAAACCAATTCTTTGAGTTGAGAAGGATACCCATGAAGTTGATTCGGATAGTCTTTCTAGAAGCCATAATCCCTACAAAGCGAGCAAAGATAAATCCCTAGGTCCTTGAAATAGTTAGAAATGATATGCAATGCAAATGATGTCATGATGTCATGTTTAGCACACACAAACAATTCACACAATGAGCCTAGGTTTAAGGCTTGCATGAGGTATAGGTGATTACCCACCAAAAGTTTGAGTTGGTTCATCTGTCCTATAATAATAAGGGTTCTAGGAATCTCATATCACGGTCTTTCGTAGGCGCTTATTTCAATCGACGGCCAAGTAATCGATCGAAAATGTCCCAAAGTCAATCTCGATGAGCGTAGCATCGAATATCAACCAACCTCGGTCTACACAAAGCGGCCATCTCACTACCTTCTAATGGCCAAGATGGGTCAATTAAGGTTCTAAAAGTTTAGTTAGCGCTTGATGACACCACGAGAAGCCAAATACTATCTTCACTTGGGAATGAAGAGTATCGGGACAACAAAGTGTCACGCTAACGTAGCCATCATGTTGACCGTTTAGTTATCGTCTAGCGGTCGCGATGATCTAATGCCACTTACCTAAAAGGAACCGGATCGGTGTAGGATCCCCAACAATATAATACCGCAACCCTTAAAGATAAAGCATACAAGTCAAACAAAAAGCAATAAAGGTGATTTAGAAATCCCTAAGGCAATTCTCTCTTTTAGGGTGTCCCAGCAGCCGATTACGTGATACGGTGAACTGACTTTGTAGGATTTTGTATCCAAATGCGGATAGCAAGAGTCGCCACCGACTTTTATTTTATCCAACTAAGGGAAGGTAAAAATAACGAAAAAGACCTTCGTTAGATTACGAGTTGGAGAATGGTTATGAAAGGAAGGTATTAGCATCCCTTTCCATCCGTAGTTATCTCAAACTCTTAGTTACTCTAGATCACCTTTTAAAATTGCTTTGTGTGTTTGACAAAAATGCTTTGAAAAAGGCATTTCGCTTTGACTTTGTAATGATTCATGTAGGAATGTATACAAAGTGTTCGGAAATATTTTGTTTTGAAAAAATTTGAACTTGAAAAAAGTGTGTGGTGTGAAAAGCATTTGGTTTAGAGCAAGCAACTAAAGACTTATTTACCCACTTAAATTGGTCGTTTCGTACTTCTCGTTCCTTTAGAATAGCGCTAGCCATACCATTAGTTAGTAGCTCCATTCGTTGGATGTAGCGGGACATTCGAAGGGACATCGGATGGTCATAGAAGGCAACTTGTAGGAAGTATCCTAGCACATTCGAAGGGACTATCATTATTTTAAGTAGGCGACAATCGGTCAAGATCATGTATTCGGAGGCGACATCGTGGGTCTATGATCTTTGTATCGAAGGACTATGATGATTTGTTTTGAAAAGCGGTGCTAGATACCTCTACGTTCGAGGATATGACCATTTGAAATCGAAGGCATCGAGAGAATTACCTAAGGGGTGCATGTGTGAAAAAGTGTCAAATTCAGATATTTTATCTTGAAGATTAGTGTGAGCTATGTCAATTATTATCTTGCCATACGCCCTAGTTACTAACGATTTATAAGTGCGGAAATTAAAATGCGGAATGTAAAGTGCGGAAGGTAAATGTCCTACGCTATTACAAGGCTTTAGGCAGATACATAATTTAAAATGCGGAAAATAAAACCCTAAATTAAACTATTACATCCCATATACAATTACATTATTGAAAAATAAAATAAAATAAAAATGGAAGAACAAATACGATCGGATTAACACGTGAAACGAGAGAAATCGGAAAATATGATGAAATCGAAATAAGAAAAACGTTAGAAAAATGCAATTTTAATATGAGAAAATTATTACATCTGGAAATAAGATAAATAAACTAAAATAATTTTTGGGATTTTTAGATGCAATTTAATAATTTAAAATGAATTTACAATGATTTAAATGCAAAATTATAAATAAAATAAATATGCATGCAAAATTGTATTTTTAATTTATTAAATTAAATAAAGGTTTTAGAAAATAAAATAAAAAGAAAATAATTTTGATGATTTTTAAATGCAGAAATAAAATTATGAAATTAATTAAAATAGTATGAAAATATTAAAAATAAGAAAATATAGAAAAATATGAAAAATAGTTAGAGTTTGTAAAAGAAAAGTGAAACATTGACCGGTGTCCTTTGAGAGGATCTTTGAACAACAAGCCCTTAACCACTAGGACAAGTGGCTCTTTGTGTTTTGAAAGTGAAAACAATGGCATATAGCGATGGCGCGTCACAAATATTCAAAACACGTCGCTCGTATGTGGACCCGTAATTCAAGCGAGCGAGCAGCTGGATCGCACGCATGCTCCTCGCGGTCTTACTGGTCGGCAGGAGCTAGGGCTCGATCGTCTTCTCCGGAAGCTCGATTTGCTAACACCAAAATCGTAAATTCGAGAAGAGAGGCTACCCCTAAATCGGGTCTGCGAAATGGTGGTCTCGATTTCTCAAAGTTCCTCTAAATGCCGATTCGAAGCTCACAGTTCGAAACCCTAAACATGGTATCATGAGTTTTGACGTCCAACTTTGCTAGCGATTGCCGGATCGTGTATATGGATCTCATGAACACAAAAAGGCGTTAGAATCAATTGAAAAAAGAACAATCAAATGCAAAATCAAGAAATATTGAATATGTATGTATATACGGGGCTCGATTGACTTACTTTAACCCATGGCAAGAGTGTATACTTACTCGAACTTACCTCACGAAGACAATGGGTGGTTCTTGAGGGCTCAAATTGCTTTTGGAATTCGATTTTCAAGTTTCTTGAAAAAATTTGCAAGAGTTTGGGTGGTTTTAGGATTAGGGTTTCGTCCTTTGTCTTGGTATGATGCTTGGTATTTATAGAGGTTTTGGAAGAAAAAAAAAGGAAAAAGATTGGAGATTGAATGTGCATTGAATTCTTTCCAAATAAAATCAAATTTTGAAGAAAATTTGATTTTCCCATCAATAATGATCATGCAGAAATTGGCAAGTGTATTGGGCTTTCTTGGACATTAAGAGAGATATAAATCCAACTTATTTGAAAAAAATAACCTTATTTTCATATTTTATGTAATTTAATTTGGAATTAAATGGTTTAAAATCCAAAATAAAATCAATAAAATAGAAAATTGCCATGGCCAACATTTATGGGTCAAAAATATTGTCATGAACAAGTTTGGATCAAAATATTATAGGCCCATTTGGAAAATTTTGCAATTTGACCAAAATGTCCTTTTGTGCAATTGTCCAAAATTGCCCAACTTGAATGGTGTATCTTGCTCAATTTTCCACATTTTGAGTGTTCTTGGACTTTTGGAAAGCTCTAAGAGTCCTCTAACCAACCTTTTGGTCTCATCTCAATTGGGTTACCATGCTCAATATATCTTCAAAACAAAAGTTGACTTTTGTTGACTTTAAAATGACACTGTAATGTTTTGAGCCATACCTCTCAAATGAAGCATTTTTGGACATTCTTGTGAAACATGAAGTTGTAGAAATTGAATTTCCTTCAAAACAAGAGGTGGTGGAAATTTTTGAGAAAGTATGAGAAAGTTATGATCGGTCAAAGTTCGAGTTGACTTTTCACCTAGAAACCCTAATTTAGAAAGTTTGACTTTTGAGCAAATCTTGAGTTTTCTTGATGAATCATGATCAACCCTTGATAAAATGATGAATGTAACTTCAAAATGAGGATGTTGACCAAAAATTATGAAGTTTGTTGTATGTTGACCACGTTGACTTTTGTCAATCTGTTGATTTTGACCATCGAGCAATTATGCGAGAAACGACTTGTGAGGCTTGAAACTTGACATGGAGAATCTTTGAAGCATATGAGGAGGCATGATGAACATTGGAGATGTTGGAAGTTCATCTTGACTTGAGAGATACCAAACCCTAGTTTGGGTTGATTGTCTAGGAGAGTTTGTCGATCGACTCTTGAGGAATCCTTGAGTAATAGAGTAGATCATCACTAACATAGGTAAAAATAATACTTTACTTAGTCCTCGATGATCATAGTCCTCGATGTTGCCTATGAATATATGATCTCGTCCCTCGGTTGTTGCCTACGAATAAGTGATGATCATCCCTTCGAAATGCTAAGGTATCCTTACAATGTTGCCTTCAATGATCATATGATGACCATACACCTGTCCCTTCACATCCAACAGATAGAGTTACCTACCAACTAATGTTATGGATAGAGATGTCCTAAAGGAGAAGGAAAATAACAAGAACAACCTTCTGAGTAGGTAATAAGACTTTTAATTTCTTGCTCCAATCCAATCAAAACTAATTTTCACACCTCACTTTATTTCCAAAATACTTTCAAAAACACTTTGTATACATTCATACGAGAATCATTACAAAGTTAAACTTTTTCGAAATATTTTCAAACACTCTGTATACATTATTGAGGACTGGTACAAGAATCATTACGAAGTCAAAGCAAAATACTTTTCAAATACTTTTCAAATCACACACACACAGAAAGCAAGTTTTCAAAAAGTAAGTTAAAGCAATTAAGAGCCAGTAGATAACTACGGATGGAAAAGGTGTTAATACCTTTCCTTTTCATAATTACCTCCCGTACTCAGAAAATATCAAAGGTTTTTCCTGTTCTTTTCACCTTTCCTTTATTGGATAAAAGAAAAGTCGGTGGCGACTCTTGCTATCCGCGCATTTGCGATAAAACGCAAAACAAACAAGTCAGTTCTCCCATCGTGTTACATTGTGGCTCCTGTTTTGGTTTTCTTTTCTTTGTTTAATTTTGGCACTGATGTGCTTAACAATGAATGATCTGGTATGTAATATCCTTAACATATAACTCTAGATAACAATGATTTATACTATAATCTAATATTCCATATTGTCATCTTCCATGAGTTAACTTTGGTGATTGCTTTGGCATATTATGGCTAAAAAGGGGGAGTAAATGTGAGTTGTGAGTCTGACTAATTGTCTGACTGACTTTGTGATGTTACTAATGGAGTGATAAACTGATGAGTTTGAGGGGGAGTAGTTGACTGTGTGCATGGGTGATCTAACTGTGACTGTGTGCATGTGTGATGTGATATTCTAAATAATGTTTAGACATTTATTTTTCTGTTGTATCTCTGATGAATTATGATTATGATGCTGCTCTGATATGTGTTTGTATGTGTGAAGCTTCCCTCTCTGATTTTGTTGAAATTGCTTGAATGTTTATTTTAGTGCCGATGTTAATTGTATGGCTTATATACTCAAATAATGTTTTAGACAAAATTTTCCAAAGGGGAGTTTGTTAGTTCTGTAGATTGACAGCAATTTTGGTAAATCATTCTGCTCAGAAAATGTCATGGAGAATGTCTTAACATGTGAAGCAAAATGTATCACCAGTTTTTCAGAAGATGTGAAAGCAGATGTCCTGACATGTGTTACAGAACTGAACTGGTTTTTCAATTCAGAAACTTTAGGAGTCAGTTTGTTTAAGTTGCTTTGCTCGAAGTAAGCAAGGATATGTAACGCTCTACTGCAACATTCTTGGAGAACTTTTATCCTACTTTCATGGAGAAAGTAAAGGAAACATTGAAGACTTTATATGAAGCGACTTATGGGCCAATCCTAGTTGTTGTTCGTATAAAAAGGAAGCTAACCCTACTTACAGATTTGGCCATACTGAAGAAAATAACGTATTCAGAGTTTAGGGTTTAAGTCTTTGTTATTTGTTACTTGTGAGCCACTCTAGTATTATTTAATACTTGAGGTGGATGTTTGTTGAGTTGTAAGTTTTTAATCATCTATAAGCTTTGAAGTAGGGATGGTTGTGTGTCTTTGAAGTGTGTCTTCAAATCTTTATTACTGTTATTATCACAATATGTGATTGAGGGGGAGTGAGAAGGGTTTCTCATATCTAATAAGTTCTAAGGTAGAATGGTCATTGGGTAGTGATTAAGTGAGGGATTGTAAATGGGCGAGTTTAACTCTAAATTAATATCGCTGATAATGGACTTCGTCCACGGCTGGTAGCCTCTAGACGTAGGTGTGATTGCACCAAACTGGGTGAATAATTTACTTGTGTCATTTTAATTTTCTGCATTTAGTATTCTGTTATTCTTTGTTCATCAAACAGATATTAGTGTCGTGACACCACCTTCGACATCTCATATATTACCAAAATTTTAGTCCATACTAAGAGCACCTTGGAGGAGATTGATTGCCTTCTTGTCATAGAAGACCTTTTCTTATCATCGTCATCCCATGATGCTTTAGGATTTGATGTTCCAACACCATTGACAACACATATTGGAGCAAACAGACCATTTTGGACATCATCCCATATTTCTTCTCCTTGCGCTTCTAAGTGAGCCTTCATACAAATTTTCCAAAAGTCGAAGTATTCACCACAAAACAATGGAGGATTGTTGTTACTACCACCATCTTTGAAACTTGGATTTTGATTTGCGGAAGCCATTCTGGATCTTTAGGAATAGGTTACCTATAACCTGCTCTGATACCAAATGTAAGTTTAGATTGCGTTTAAGAGGAGGTGAATTAGGCTCTTAAAATTTTATCGGCTTTTATTGGTGTTTTGAATATTTTACTAGTTTATGATGATGTTATGAAAACAGTGAAGTGCAGAAAAATAAATGGACACAAGAAATTTATCCTAGTTCCCTTCACAGTCCGAAGGTACGTCCAATCCCCTTAAAACATGTAAGAGTTTTCACTATAGTTAGAATGATTATACAACCTATTCACACTAATGGTGATGCTTACTATCTACCCAATAGGAAGATCAATATATCAATCACTTGATTGATCTTCTTCTTCTTCAAGCATACAACTTTATCAATGATGGAATACAAGTGTTCAATGAATGATATGAAATTTATCTTAATTTTCAATGACAACCAAATGCAGAAAATTTCACTAAAAATTATGGTTTTGGAAAACACTTGAATTTTGAAAGATGAGATAATTTAGAGATCATGAAGTTGCGGATGAAAAAGGTAATTGAAATATGAAAATAATACAGTTTATATAGTATCTATACACCCTTACAAAAGTGTATAATTCATAGAAAAATGTCATATTTCAAAACCAAGACCACAAGATATTTTTGTTGAAAAACAAAGTATTTTCTGACGATGGTTCAGTGGTAACCGGTTCCCATATATGGGTACCCGGGTTCTACTGAACAACGTTAAAAAAATTCAAATAATACATTGGGTAACCGGTTACTATATATGGGTAACCAGTTACTATATATGGGTAACTGGGTTCCCCAACTAAAAAGTCAGAACATGGTGCAGTAAAAGGGGTAATCGAATTCCCATATAAGGGTAACCGGTTCCTAGCAGACAAAAGTAAAAAATTCCATTTGAAAAAAAGTTCAAGCCAGATTTTTTGTGATCTAAAATATGTTTAAAAGTTATGGAATGAATGAGACATTATATGAATACTTGTATGCACATAGAAATTGAAAGCCTTATACCTTGACATTTGATTTATTCTTCAAGACTTGATCATTTAGATTACTTGAGTTATTCCATTTTGCAATCAATCTTTATATGATAGTTTGAATTCATTGAAAAACTTTAGGAATATTGACTTCATAAAAGTTTCCACGTCCTCTTCCATCATAATTTCCTCAACCTCTGCCTCTATAATTTCCCCTTCCTCTATTATAATTATTCTGAAGATTGACTTCAGGAGTGTTGTTGAAATTTACCTGACTTTTGAGAGCTTCTTCTTTTACCACTTTCTCGGTCTTTTCTAATATCATGTTGACATGACTTTCAATGCTTTCTGTAATTCTGCTACAGGCAAGGTGTCAGTGTCGTGTGACTCAATTATTGTTGTCACCACATGGTCAAATTTCATCGGCAACGTACATAGAATCTTTTCTACCACTTTATTATTTGGAATATTTTCTCCATATACTCTCATCTTGTTGACGAGATTTATATCACGAGCAAAATATTGTTCTATTGTTTCTGAATTACACATTATGTACCTTTCGTATTCTCTATGCAGCGACAGTAATTTGGACTTTTGAGCCTTCTCTATTCTTTTATGTGATAACTTCAATATGTCACGTGCTTCTTTAACAGTCTTGGCATTTGAATTTTTCTAAATATCGAGTAATCAATTCCTTGATGAATTTATGAAAGTGCCAACTGGTCCTTTCGACGAGCGACTTCATCAGCTCTTTATTGTAAACCGGGATCTACAAAGCTCCGAACATTGTGATCTTTTAGATGTGTTGTCATCAAAATTTCTCAGTAACTAAAATTTAATTCTGCAGTTAATTTTGGACCGGATTAAACAAAGTTGTAATTGTTTGTCATATCTCTCTCAGAAAATACTCACAATAATTTTTTACACAATGAAAACTTATTTGTCCTTCACACACTCAAAAATATTTTCGACACTCACACTAGCAAGACCTAACCAGACTCTGATACCAATTTGATATCAAATTGGACTTAATAATAAAATTCTCTCACACACAATAATTAAAAATGGAGAGAGAGAGAGAGAGAGAGAGAGAGTGATTTTAAACTCACTAATTTTATTTCTTAAAATTGATATAATGTACATAACATATATGCCTTCATATAGACATTGTATTAAATAAACTTAAGGGCTAAGAAATCTAAAAGACTTAATAGTTAAGGGACTTAGTGAAGAAGAAAATTTAAGGCGGTGATGTATTGATCTTTCTTAGGTATCGTTTGGTTGAACTTTTTGTTGACTTAACTTCTACTTTAAAGAAAAAGTAGGACCAAACAACATTTTAAAAAAGTTGTTTTTGAAAAAAAGTGACTTTTCTATTAAAAATAAAAATACGAGATTCTATTAAAGCTCATAAAATTTATTTTATAAAAGCTTCCGAAAATATTTACTTGTATATAACTACATATCTTCGAATCCCAACAAGACATAATTTATACTATCATATTATTATAAATTATTTCTTAATTCATCACACCTTCATATATTTTTATAATTCTGTCCATATTACTTTATTTTATCTTATTAAAAAAATCATTCACGTGTCAATTTATCGGTATTGTTGTGCATTATTTAACTACGATTGTTAGTTTAGTTTGCTAAAATTAGTCATATCACAATATCATTTAATTTTTTAAATATATTATAACTTATTTAATATCTTTTAATAATATAGTATTATATATATATATATATATATATATATATATATATATATATATATATATCATGAAAGTATGAATCAGTACTTTCACTCACAAATATTTAAATTAAATACTATTAAAATTTAACGGTAAAAAAATCATATTTTAGTATTTTCTTTCTTTTTTATATTATTCCATCTATATATTAAATAAAATATTTTCATAGAGATATATCTAACGATGTTTAGTTTAAAATTAATTTTAAAGTAAGAAAATTATAAATATTACTCAACAACTTTAACTTTATATATAAAACTCTTATTTTCACCTCTAGTTTAAAAGTAACTTTTACAATAGAAAAAGCTCGCCAAAATGATACCTTAATATCTAAGCTTATCTAGTAGTTACTTTAATATATTCTCTATCTTCTAAAGATTCTAGTAGTCAACTAGCTAAGCATTAAAATTAATCACCTGCACACTACCCATAATGCCCTTCCCTTCAAAATTAATTACCCTTCAAAAAGGGTATTTTTGTCATTTCATAAAGCCAAGTTTATTACACCACTAGACCCATTGCAAAGCTTCCACGTGGAGATTGATTCATGAGCATGCCCTTTTGGAACACATCCATTGGAAGATTCAAATACAACACATCCGCTTGCTCCTCTCTTCATTCCCATTCAACTTCTTCTTTCCTCCGCCATTTCTAAGTTGTTTCCAGGACCGCCGCTGCGACAACTTTCCGGCCATCTTCAAGGTACTGTTATGCTTAACAGCTTGGCTTTGTCTGTTTTCCTTCCTTCTGTGTCTTCTACATCAGTTTCATTGCTTTCATGTGTCTTTTGTATTCACAGTTTCATGTTTTCATGTGTGTGTTTCTATTCATGTTTTCATGTGTGTGTTTACATTCATGTATTCACGCTTCACGGTGTTGTTATACTTGCTACCACTGTTTAACTTCTAATGTCTTTTCCATATATTTCTTTGCCTAGATGTCAAGGGTTCCTATTTTCGTTTACGATGCGGAAATAGGCAGGGTTTGGAAAATGGGTGTGAAAGTTCATGATATGTGGACCGTCAAAGAAAGAAATGGGGGTTTACATGTAGAGTTGATCATTGTGGATGCAAAGGTAATGTTACTTTTTCCCATCAAACATAATATAGTGTTTAACCGTCTCATTAATCTACTTCTGTTTTCGTGTACACATGACCTTTGATAGGAAACAAGATCCAAGTTGTTACGACCAGAGACTACGACCACTTGGATACAAGTTTTGAAGGAACAAGAAGCGTATACTTTGTATAATGGAGAACCATTGAAGAACGATCTCCGATTGAAATCATGTGACAATGCCTAAAACTTCTCTTCATAGTGCAACAACCCTACGCAAGACTACAATTCCAAATTTTCCTCCTCACAAATTTGATTTCAAACCTATTTGATTTTCTTTGGAAGTTACAAACACGATCGGTTATATGGTAGTGGAACTACCTCTTCATTATGCTTTTGCTTCTTTTGACTTTTTCAATCGGTTTCTTATTTTTGTGTTTCTTAGATGTCATAGGGATATTACATGGGTGACTAGAAAAGCATGCTGGAAATAATAAGAAGGCTTGTGCTAACATTAAGCTAAGTGACTATCATGGAAACATAATTGATATGGCTCTATGGGATGCCTTTGCTTCCAAGCTTTTACTTTTTGAGCGAGCACCGACGTTACTCCTGATTATTGTGCTCACCCATGGATGGGTCAAGGCAATGCATGTATTGTTAATCATTGTAGCATGTATATACACAAATCGTAGTTTTATAATACGCTCACAAAATAACCCGAATGCGCTCTTATGTTGTTGCATCTTTAATTGTAGCTACAAGCAAACCCACCTTTAAAGCATGGGTGGAAGCAAGCTATTGATCAATGATGGTCACCATCAAGTTGCTCATTATAGAACCAACTAAAGCGAGGCAATCCCAATGCCGATTATTCTTTCATTTCCCTACATTCACAACCAACTTCTTTTGTTTATTGGACTATTAAAGGTTGGGCTCTATCGAATGCACTCGGACATCGCAAAGTTTGTCTCGAACTACGAATATGATAAGTTTTGGACCAACTCCAGAGATTTCAAAACCATCTCTGAAATTAAGCAGAAACACCAGGTGCGTAAAGATACCGTTTTTCCAATTATTCTTATATCATATTTCTAATGAGCAGCCAATAATGGAGCTGTTGCGTTTGATTAAATTTATCTAAAGTCTATTCTAATACCTTTGCCAATGCAAGGATTGTTTCTGCACAACCATTGGGAAAACCTTGAGATTCAAGACCGCACAATGTGGCTGGTACTACAACTGTTGCTCGGGATGCAAACGATCCTCAAAAAATACATATCAACCTTTTGAGTGTGACTATGGTGGACCTAATAATACTGAAGTCTCCAACTATGGTTCTCAACTTTTGTTAGTAACTGTCATACTTCTAAACAATGTTTTCGCAACCATTAATAAAAATTTTACGTAGATAGAAATTGGAGATTGATGTTGAGTACAATAGAGAGATTTGTACTTTCATGTTCTGGGACAAGGACTGTGTGCCAATTATAGGGATGACAGCTTCCAAGTTAAGGGCCATCATGAAGGAGGTTACGCTTCGATCCTTTCAAACTATACATAAATGTGGTCCTTTCCGTAAAATTGAATTTAACTTCATACAATTGCAGGCCGGGGAAGATCATCCACAGATATATCCGACTCACCTTGATGCTCTTCTGAAGAAAGCCTTTGCTTTTCGTGTAAAGTATAGCACAAACTTTGCTCAATGCTCTATTGTACAGCTAAATGCTGATGAAGAGGTTTACAAAAGGATCGACGACTTTTTAAACCCCGATGAGGTAACCCAGTTTGTTGCGCACTTAATTATTGCTTCGAAGCGCGATTCATTTTAATACATTTACTTTGATAGCTGATCATCTCCTATATGAATGCAGCACACCTCAAATATGGCTGCCGTTGACACTTCTAATTCTCATGCAAAACAAACTCCAACCGGTCTTGCATTGGATGAGGTTTTGGTGAACCCAACCGCTACAAACATCCTGAATACGGTCTGATTTACTTTATAATTCTGGCATAACCTCCGTACTTTATTTCTATTATACACTTACATTACCTTTTTTTCTTTCTACAACTATTACATCCATCCGACTAAAATGACCATGTCAGAGACAAGTTCTACAACCACACCATCAAAAAGGGATGCCGATGCCGTAGTCTTTGAAGAGACTTCTCCCACCAAGTTTCTAACACCGATGAATTCTTCCACCAAAGTGAAGCTCATGAAGAAGGAGTAATGTGGAAACCTACAGATGGTCTCCAACAAGCACATCTGCATTTTTTGAACAACGCTGCCAACTAACAATGCACAGTATATTAATTTAGTAACTGTTAAGTAATCAACCTTTTGTAACCCCTTTTGAAAACCTTTTGTACTCCCTTGAAATGCTTGTATTAGTAATGAACCTTTCCAACCTGCCCCTGTACCTTGGTAGTATTAGAAAACCTGTTGCAACATGTTTGTTGTTTTTGTATTTGTAATCAGAGGTCCCACTGTGTTAATCAAATGCGATTGAATTGCTCAACATTTAACTGCCACAACAACTTTACATTATTCTCAAATATCTTTATCGCATAATTTCTAGCAAGAAGTGCATGTAAATTAGAGATAAACGTCCACCGTTCAGATTAATACGTATAAGCATATCATATGTATTGAACTAAAGAAGTTTCATTCACAAAAATATTACATTTGCGATACATACTCACTACAATTTAACACTTTGTCAAATTATTCAGTTTTTAAAAGTATTGGAACGTCGTCACTTTTTGATGACTACACACAAGTAAAAAAAATAGAAAACAATATTTCATTCCTTGTGCTTAGCCAAATGCCCAGGCTTTATTTAATGCACATCACATTAAGCGTCGGTTCACCACTTGCATTGTACTTGGGCGATTAAATATACATACCGACCTACCTAGATCAATAGCAAGCGAAGGCGACATATCGGCATGACATGTTGTCTCATTCAATAGCGAGCTAAAGTTGTTTACGCTCGACCTACAATTGATAGGTCTGCTGGGAAGTCAATCTAGGCCACTTGGAAATATAATAAAACTGTTTTTATATATTCAGTTCCCTCTTTTTACCTCCACAAATATGCCTTTGAAACTGTATTCACTGTTGTTGGTTTCTTGAATACAATACTAATTTCCTGCTTTAATATAATGCAAATATCTCACATTTAAAATATGTTAAGCAACACTGCTCATATAAACTAATTTTTTAAGGCATATTTGTAAACTGATGACACAACACATGCTACTGTGTACTGGATGCCAACAACAACCCATATATTGAGAAGTTTCCCATTTTTCTTAATATCTCCTTGAACAGTGCATGAGGCAGGATCCTTTTGCCAAAAAACAAGTAAGCTACTGGAACTTTTGATTTCCCTGCTAAACTGGATTCATCAGACAAGCGGTTTAGGTTTGTTGCATTCATCCATCATAATGCCCGTTAAATGTTTGCCATGTAACATCTATTCCAACATAACATGCATACCTGCAAACATGAATATAACACCATCTATTGTGTTGATATACATGCGATTGAACATCATATTTCACACAAAATGTCAATAACATTGCATTGTTTCCATGGTTTCCTCAACGAATGTTTACAAATTTTTCAATGGTGTCGTGCATAACACAACATTGTATATAGTTTCTCACACCCTATCTGCAAAAACATGGAAACCAAATTAAGATTCTCCTATCCCTTTGTGTGCTTAGTGACATGGTGTGAAAAAATACGGAGCGGCGCTGTGGCATTGTTATCAAACCAAACTATGGTGCACATTGGCTTTTACTATTTCTTTAAAATTGTAGGAAAACCATCATGGATCACACTCGTCAAACTACGTCTAAGAAGGCGCGCGCGCGGATGCTTATACGTAAAGGAAAAAAATGAAACGTATGCAACTTATGGAACCGTTAACTTCCCGTCTACACATTAATCCTCAAACACATTACACACCTATTTCAACATCTTTGAGAAGGCCTCTTGCAATATTACGGTCTGTGACAAATAGAAAGACAGTTGAACAAGTCGTTCTTTGAGGGAGGCACTACTGCGCCTTAGAAGCATCCATACCTCGACCTAGCTTTCATTGTTTCAGGGACTCAAAAAGGTTTTCAAATCTACAACATGTGGGGAGTAACTTAATGGATAGGTTTTCCATGACGATGAGAGCGAATCACTCGGTAGAACTACACAGTCAAACGTACTCGTGGCCGTCCTAAAAAGATTCAAACACATTGTAATGTTACGTCATACCCCCAAGGACATCCTGCAACGGGAAGTTCTTCGCATGTCAACGTGTAAGTGGTTGTGTAATAGCACATGCAAGTTTTTTCATATTCGTTATACACCTGCCAAAATGCCGATCTTATTAATATATATGTCCCACGGTACTCAGGAAGCGTGCGTCGCCCAAATCTTTTGGCATCGACTTTTGCGAATAAGTTTAATGCGACACGTCAAGGGGACATCATTGAAGATTCAAATGAGTAAGTGTCTGTTATTATTGCAATAAACTTTGTGTATATATAATTCATTACCTATTTTACTTGGAAGTTCATCATTTTACCTCAAGTAATGAACATTATATTGCATCTTAACATTAGACTACAATATCTGCACGAATGGCCCTACAACATCGGGGACTACTTCCAAATCGGCTAATGCAACATGGTGCGGTGACGACATGATTCCGTTGACACCATCGGACCATTTAAAGATCCCTCGACCGTACCAATATCCTTTCCACTAACACCTCGCACATCCTTTTTCAATCCTACGTGAACTTGGATTTCAACGGTGGAGATGAAGATGATTGATTATGATCCCTTTGTAGGTTTGTCAAATGGAAAATTTAATGATTTAATATATATGTGTAATTAATTGGTGTACATCATAATATGGCATAAATCTTTGCGTTTGCTTATAGGGATTTTAATTGTTATTCATCATAATATTGTCTATGGCATAAATCTTTGCGATTGCGGATTAAGTCGATTTGAGTTCAGACAATGACAACGATACCGGTGTACATTCCATGCCTCATCCATCAAAGGGTATTGGTTCAGATTAAACTATTCTTAGCACTGCTTAAGAATGACACTATTATGGTACAATCCTTTTAATCGACCCTGACGACTTTCTTTCGATGTCTTTTGTAGAGTATTACGACATCGGCGAACCGCTGTTCGAATGTCGATACTTCCAAGCTTTGATGTGGTATCAAGAGAGGATGGAGAAATACAGACATGCTGCAAATCCTAAGTTTACATTATGTTGCGGAAACGGAAAGGTTGAACTGCCTTTGTTGAAACAACCACCTTCTATATTGAAGAAATTGCTTTTCGATCAACAGACAATGAGTAGCAAAAAATTCCAGCAACAGATAAGGGTTTATAACATGATGTTCGCCTTCACGTCTCCCGGTGCCAAGCTAGATAACAAATACAACAACGGAAGGGGGCCACCCACGATACGCATTCAAGGCCAAACTTGTCATCGAATTGGTAGCCTGTTGCCACCGGAGGGTCAAAAGCCAAAATTCGCACAGCTGTACATATACGACACTGAGAATGAAGTTCAGAATAGAATGGATGGTCTCAGGTAAATAGTAGTACAATAATATCAGTAATGGAAGTTATGCGCGATTTGATTATTCTTGATACAACGTACTTATCATTTATGTAGGAATCCAACGAACATAGATCCCAACATTGTTCGGCAACTGTCTACGATGTTGTATGAACACAATACACATGCCAAAAGCTTCCAAATGGCAAGGGAGAGAATTAACAGCGGAAATGTACAAAACCTCAAATTAAGACTTATTTCGGACAGAAAAACCGATGGTCGGATCTATAATCATAATGTTTACGAAGTTGCGGCTTTAATTGTTGGGGACGTCGACACAGTAGGAGAAAGGGACATCATTATGGAAAAAAAGTGGAAAACTAAAAAGAATTGATGAATTCCATGCAAGTTATCTTGCATATCAATATCCGATTGATTTTCCCTATGGAGAATATGGTTACTGGAACGTGGCACATCGGGATTTGGAGATCTTTGATGATAATAAAGCGTAACGGACTAACAATAAGAGAATGGTGGCCTTCGCATCCAATCAAATCTAATGAAGCTAAAACTTTGTTATCATCGAGGAGACTATATCGGCAATTTTTGGTTGGCGGTTACACAATGATGGAGTCGAGAGATTGACATGGTTCTGCGGCAATCAAGGAAAACTTAGAGTGTCCAAATACAACAATCTTAATGAGCAGGGTGATCAATGTGAAGACACGGTTCTAGCATTAAGCGAGTTGTGTTGCCATCTTAATACGTCGGTAGGAGGTTCATGGATCAACTCTACTATGACGGAATGGCAATATGTAGCAAATTCGGTTTTCAGTTTATTCATTACATTCACTTGCAATCCTAATTGGCACGAAATTCAACGTGTTCTAGAGCCTCTACACTTAAAGCGCAAGATCGACCGATATCATTTCTGGTATTCAAGATAAAGTTTGATCAACTTTTGGCGGTTTAACGAAAAGGGAATGCTAGGCAAGGTCCTTGCGTGTAAGTTTTCAATTCAACTTATTTATATAACTCTGTTCACACTATCATCATTTGATACATTATTATTTTGTTATGCTTCGTGAGACATGTACGCAATTGAGTTCGAAAAGAGGGCTGCACACATTCTCATTTTCTTGCATCCATCAAACAAATACCCGCACCTACGGACATTGATAAAATTATTAGTGCGAAATACGGATCCTTTGTTGGAGCCAAGATTGTATAATTTGGTTAAGACTCATATGGTACATAGTCCTTGTGGTGTTGCAAACAATAAGTCACCATGCATGAAAGCGGTAAATGTAGCAAGTATTATCAGAAGAAGTTTCAAAGTTCTACCATAGTGGATCAAGATGGCTATCCCTCTACGAAGCGAGATAACAACCACACAATTGACAAAAGTGGAATAATACTAAATAACGGTCATGTCGTTCCTCATAACCCAAGTTTGTTGTTGAAGTATGAGGCACACATCAACATGGAGTGGTGCAATCAAAGTAGTTCAATAAAATATTTATTCAAGTATATCAACAAGGGATCTGACAGAATTTCAGCTGTAATTGTACCGTCTGATGCAACAAACATAGTTGTTGAAAACAACAGCGAGATCAACGATATCTCGATTGTAGATATGTTTCCCCAAGTGAGGCATGTTGGCGCATATTCTCATACTCGATACATGGGAGGAAGCCTGCCGTCGAGAGGTTGTTCTTTCACTTGGAAGGTGAACACTCTGTTTACTACAAAGATTATGAGCAAATTGGGGATGTTTTGATTAAACCATCTGTTACAGAGTCCATGTTTACATCGTGGTTCGAGGCAAACAAAAAATACGATGAAGCAAGATTGCTGACATATGGACAGTTTGTTTCAAAGTTTGTATATGTCAAGAGAACTAAGACTTGGAAGCCACGACAAAGGGGATACTCCATTGGTCGACTGATGTGGGTTCCGCAGTGCACCAGAGAGTTGTTTTATTTACGAATGCTGTTAACTTCAAAGAAAGGTCCCACAAGCTATAAAGAGATAAAACAGGTTGATGGATTCCAACATGAAACATTTAGAGATGCATGCTTTTAGATTCCTCAAGATGATCGGAATTTATCGAGGCAATCAAGGAGGCACATCTTTGGGGTTACGTATCTTTCTTGAAAGTTGTTTGTCACAATGCTTTTGTCGTATCAATATGTCGACTGAACATGTTTGGTTCAATACATGGCAATACTTATCGGATGGTATTCTCTACGAACAGCGTCGTTTGGCTCAAAATCCAGGTTTACATTTTTCAATCGCGCTTCCTTTATGTATCGATTACAATATATAATTTTCGATTGTTCAGGTCTATTACTCACCGCGAGGAGATAAAACAATTGACCTTGGAAATTGAAACTTTGTTGCAAAATAATAGGCGGACCTTAAAAGATTTCCACCAATGCCGTATCCGTGATTACGTTTAAAGACTCTTGGAAATAGGTTGGTTTATGATGAAAGACAGTATGATGTGCTTCAACAAACTAACCTGCATCAGGAATTGTTCACATCTCTGACTGGTATTATAGCTATTGACATTCATCCTCATGTTTTCATATTTCACCTTAATTTATCCGTGCATCAAATGTTGACAAACCCTTTAAAGCGTAGATGAGCAAAGGGTATATATGAGGAAATTCTTGAGCGAGAGAATCGCAGAATGGGGTGTCTTCTTCCTATACGGATACGGCGGCACTGGTATGTCATGCACACTATGCTGATACATGATTCATGTTGCAATATGCTGTAACATACAACATAGAATGCTGGGTTTACGACAACGCTTGCAGAAAGACCACTATACTGAATGCAAACTACCAAAATAAATTTTACTATTGTGCCATCATACAGTACGTTGGAAGAATGCGTAACTTCATTGGTGACTTAACAATTCCCGAAATAACTACATTGCCACTGTTATAGTAAAATAGCAATGCATTAACATGTGTGAACATACGTAATTTCCATCTAAAACAACTATTGAATGCTACCTTCCTCTAACTATCTCTATACATTTCATGTACTATAGGTAAAACTTTCATGTGGAATACCTTATCTGCTGCCATTCATTCTAAAGGCGGTATTGTACTCAATGTTGCATCGAGTGGAATTGCCAGTTTGTTGTTGCCCGACAGAAGAACGGCTCATTCAAGATTTAAGATTCCGGTACCGACAATTGAGAATTCTATATGCAAAATTGACAAGAAAGAAGAACTTGCAGCACTACTAAAATTAACTGACCTTATCATTTGGGATGAGGCACCAATGGCGATAAATCTTGCTTTGAAGCTCTTGACAAAAGTTTGAAGGATATCATGAGTGAGAATAATGATACTTCGAGAAGATTTTGGAGGAAAACCGTTGTTTTTGTGGTGATTTTAATCAAATCTTCTGTTGTGCCTAGAGGAAGTCGGTCGATATTATTCATGCAACCATTAATGCCTCTTACATATGGGACCATGTAAGGTGTTGAAGCTAACAAAGAATATGCGGCTACAATCGTGTCTTCAAATGCAACAAATGAAGAAATCGGTGGGTTTTCAAAATGGATACTCGGATAGGCGACGGAGAATTTGGAGATCCGAATGCGGGATTCGAGATCAAAATACCTCCGAATTTTTAATATCTACATTCGAAGATCCCATAGAGGCAATTGTTGCAAGTACTTATCCTAATTTGATAGACAACTACCTTGATCCTCATTTTCTGAGAGCAATCGGCTTCGACAATTGAGGTCGTCGATGAAATTAACAGTACGTAACAAATCTTATACCGTAAATTTTGTTATCACACTTTCTCGTACTTACTTTGTTCTTTAATAACTATGGTTCAACAACACTTATGCCCTCATGTTTAGACTCACATGTTATAGCTTTATTAAGGTTATTTTATCGATTCATAATAGAAGGACACTATAGTTTATTCTTATACATGCGTCCCTATAAAAACAAGTAATGTACACATATAACATAAAGAATGCCAAACTCATTCCTCCAACTTTTGTATGACAGTAATACAATATAATTTCACCTGATCATGTTGTGCAAAAACTATCACAATGTTGTTATCAAATATAATTTAAATTTGTAATTTAATATTTGTAATGTAATACTTTAACCGACATGTAGATCGAACGTTAATATATATATCATAATGCTTTTAACAATGTTACAAGATGCTGCATACCTTAAAAACACTTTTAACAAACTTAATGAACATTACATTTCTTGCTAAGCAAAAGTACATCCTAAATGACTTGAACACTAAACATGACCACCAAAAATTATTTATACACATTTATTTATTCCCATTTGAGAGATTTTTCCCATGGGCCGCTGATGAGGTCTATCGTCCGCACGCATAAATGCTTGGATATGTTGCCCAAGTTACTTTTGGCCCAATATAAAACAACTGTCCCTTTATTCTTTTGGCCCATTAAAAAACCATGGACAACTAAAATATCATTTTTCATCAAATCATTCATATCCATTCTTAATTAGGTACAAATTTTAATAATAATCCTTTTCCTTCTATTCATATACTATAATTTTCGACTAACAGATTTATTTTTAATAATAAACATACTATTCTTGCTTCACTTTTTTTAGGAACCGAAAAAGAATATCTCAGTTCTGACTCAATTGACAATTCAGAATCGACTGAATTTGATGCTTTCGAACATCTAACTCCTGAATTTCTCGGTGCTTTAAAGACTTATGGGTTGCCTAATCATTCTATCAAGCTAAAAATTGGCACAACGATCATGTTGTTGAGAAATTTAGATCAATCGGAAGGATTATGTAACGGCACGAGACTAACGGTTACAAGACTAGCCAACCATGTCATTCAAGCCAAAATTATTTCCGGCAAGAATATTGGAAACATCATATATATACCAAGGATGTCTTTGTCACCATCACAGTCTCCGTGGCCATTCAAGCTTGTGAGGCGACAATTTCAGGTTATGGTCTCCTTTGCCATGACGATTAACAAGTCGCAAGGCCAATCCCTTGACAACGTCGGGTTATATTTTCCTAGAGAGGTTTTCAGTCATGGCCAACTTTATGTTGCCTTCTCAAGAGTTAAAAGTAAACAAGGTTTGAAGATTTTGATTCATGACAACTCGAAAAAACCTTTGCACACTACCACAAATGTATTTAAAGAAGTCTTTCAGAATATCTAAAAGCTACAATCAACTATTTTCTACTTATGCTTAACGCTTTTTTTTAAACAACATTTCTTATTGAGATTCGTCCTTGCATAATTTTTTGACTATAATTCCAAGTTTCAAACTCTAATTATTCCTGAGTCGCTGAACATCTCCCTATATATGTCCCTTTATTTACTCCTCGATAATTTTTGCAGGGGTATCAAAAGACACAAGCGTTACTCATATTTTTACAACTTTGCGACAGTACAAAATTATTAACAGTGTTGTTTTCATATTATTGATTATTTGAAAATATGCTATAATCCTTTTTTACACTATTAAAAGCCCTGTTAATTAGATGTATAACCCGTGCGGACGCACGGGTTTGTGACTAGTTATTTACTTAATAACATTCTTTTTTCAACAATTCTTTGAACCACTTGATTTAACAGGGCCGGTGTCGGATTTTTAGATGCCTTGAGCCAAAAAGGATTTTAATAAAAAATTATCTTTTTAGTAATTGAACCAATAGGCCATATTCAATGATTTGTTATTCAATTTCACTAACTGAACCGAAGACACTAAAATTACATAATACTAACTGAACCATTAGGCCATATTCAACGATTTGTTATTCAATTTCGTTAAACTTTATATATTTTAATATGTTATTATTATTATTTCTTTACTATACCTTCCAAAAATTGAAGCCCCCTATTTTTGAAGCCCCGGGCCTGCTTGCCCGGGCCCAGAGCCGGCCCTATGATTTAATTAGGCAAGAGTTTTAATTTTTCATGACGGTTTTAACAAGGACATTGCAATAAGTTTCAAAGAAAAGATTCTTTGAGCAACACTGAACATAACAATTCAGGCCCATTATCATCACTCGAGTCTTCGCTTGAATAATATTATGTATTTATATCTTTGTATTAAGTTCTATATGAAGATAAGTTTATCAAGCCTGAAAGAAAAGGACATATGATAAGCACTACAAAGCTCACTAAAGGCGGGTGAATATTGCATGTCGCCCAGAGTTGGATTTCTACTCACCAATTGGTCTCATCACGCGCACCATGTTGGGCTTGGGTCAAACCACCTAGCACTCACTTACAAAACATGGCCAATGGTGTGTCCTTAGGCACTAACAGTATGGAAGCTCAATTAAAGGGGGTCACGTTCTCTATAAGAATAAAGGAATAACGGTTTTATGTCTCACGCTCTTGAGAGAAGGGCATAAATAACAACTTCATAATATTAGAGTCCTTTTTAAATGCATCCAAAATTTCATCTTGGGACCAACTCCATTTCTTCAAGACATCAACTTTAGCATCTCATTGGGATTTGGTAATACCCTTTTGGCTAATAATGCCACACAAAAAATGTTTTTTTTAAGGGATTAACCCCAAAATAAGCACACAAAAAATTGACAATGTGAATATCATTGATAGATAGATGCAGGACAAATGATAATTGAAGTAATAGCTTTCTGATTAGAGGGACAAAAACCTCTTACTTCTCAAGGCTAACGGAGGAAACTGAGAGCTTTTGGTGACGGTGGCAACTATGTCAGAAGGAGAAGCGCCTTTGAAGGCTAAAAATTGAAACTTTGGGAGTAAGGTTTTGATGGGGTTGGAAAGGATAAGCCTGGGGTTCTAGAGAATGATGGATTGGATGCGGTGATTGGAGAAAACTGTGTTCTAGAGAATGATGGATTGGATGCGGTGATTGGAGAAAACTGTGGGTTTTGAAGAAGGCTATAACGGATATGGATTTTTCGGAGGTGGTGAAAGTGAAACATATATCATTTGGATGCTTTGAGAGTGTCTTGTGGAGATAAGCCACAGTTGTTGGTGAGGTAGGAAAGTGTAAAAGATGGTTGAGTGGAATCTGAACTGGTGGTGGTGGTGGAGAAGAAAGGAATGAGTGAGTGAATAAGGTAGTAACATTTTGGAGTTGAAGAATGATGGTTGAGGTAGATAAGAGCTCTGAGACTGGAAATGAAACATGATATCGGAGGGAGATTCAACAAATACGGTAACAACAACTACCGCAGACAGTGATCTGGAGGTGTCTCTCCCACAATCACCATATACAATCAAACAACGTGGACTGAGAATTGATTCTCTAAAATTCAATTGAATAGTAAATTTAAATGTAAAAAAATCACATTCATGTTCAAAAGTTATACATCACATGTTTGGAAAAATTATAGTACTTCAGAAGAATTGTTATATCCACTTTCTATACATTTAAATAATCTTTATGAACTGTCCATCTGTTCCAGCATGTTGCATTGTGTACATCAATGTTTAAAAAGCTGACAAATGGTCCATAATGATAAAGAAGTTCATTTAAAGGACAAATAATAGTCAAACAATGAATGATGAATCATATGGCACATTAGTTATCAACATATCCATTAAAATCGAAGACAATTACTACATCACAAATAGAAGAATATCCAACTCTAATAGCATATAAACAGAAACTGATCTGGCGCCAATGATTACGCAACAAGAAGATCACAAGTTCATTGTCCGACAAACAACAACCATCGGATCTTATCCCACTAAATGAAGTCGGCTATCACAAGTTCATTGTCCTGCTCTCGTTATAATCATCAAGAACCCGTTGATATTATGTTGTGTTCAACTCACACCAGTGTGCCAAATGGTCATCCAAACTAGAGTGAGCTGCTAAAGAAAAGTAGAGCACAATATTCGCTTATTCATAGATATATGTGAAAAGCAAGAACACCGGAAACAAACAGTGCACTGCCTCAAACAGATTGAAACCATTCTTCGTGCAGGAATAGTTATTTACATCTGTTTATTTTCTTTAACAGAATCATAAAAACAAATATGAAATGTTACCATTAAACGCCCCCTTGCCTCAAAACCACTCCTCTATCTATTTTTCTTGAAATAGGAATAAGAATTGTAATCTTACCAAGGCCTCAGATATGTTTATCATTTAAGACAACAAACAAATTCTTGAAGCAAAAATGACTTGTAACGGTTCAAGGAGGAAAAATGGCATGCACAGATTATATGCAAATAACACAATCCATAAAATTTAATGGTATCAGCAACAACGACCTGGACAAATCCTCAAGTTCCAAGAACAATCAAATAGTGTTAACTTCTTTATGAACGGTATGTACAATTTCACTTAAGAGGTGTGTTACCTCAAGGTATTTCGACATATTTGTTCGCCTCAATGCTATAAAGTTGTAATGATTCATACATACCCATACAAAAAAGGCATATATATACAAACAATAAAATATTTTTCTACTATGTAGAGTTTAGATTCTGATAGGTAGGACCCAAAATATGTAAAGGAAAACTGAACTGTATTGATACTGAATCACTGAAGCAGAAAGATGAATTCTGTGACATCGTATATTAAAGAAACTGAAGTGGACATGTAACAATCCACCTCTTAAAACATAAATTGCATTATGGAATAAAACTAAATCATATTTTCCAACCACAAAACCTATTCTCTTGTGTTGTATACTTATTAGGTTAAAATAAAACAAAACTAGGGAAATAAGTTAAAAATGTGATGTCCCAAAAGCTATAATGATTGTGAAGCAACACCATTCAAGTACAACAAGATGAATACACATAATACGGTTTATCCAGTAACACCAAAATATGAATTCACAACTTACCCAAGCACTGTATGCTAGCACCCTTCCCTTGATATAGCCTTAATAGCCTAGACGTTTCTTTTTCCTCATAACAATTCACATACTTTTTCATGAACAACTCATCAGACAAACTAAACGGTGTAAACAAGCTAGCACTCTTCTTAATCAAACCTTTGGATAACAGATACGAGACAACTGAAGCCCTTGGAATAAGCCTTTTCTCTAAACTAAATCCGAAAAGATCCGGTGCTGCCAAGAGCACTGAACGATCCCAACCAAGCTGTTTAATCCAAAAACTCATCACGGCGTTGAGTTTATCTGTAGAATGTAGCATAATCCTAGGGTTCTTTTTAAATGCAAGCAAAATTTCATCTTGGGACCAGCCCCATGTCTTCAAGACATCAACTTTGGCATCCCATTGAGATTTGGTAATACCCCTTTTGGCTAATAATGCCACACAAAAATTGTATTTTGAAGGGTGAAAACCTAATCCCTTAATCTCCTCCACAGCCACCCTCAAATCAGTAGAACAAATCACAGATGGTCTAGTACTAAGCAAATGGTAAATACTAGATGGATTGACCCCATAATCAAGCAAAAATTGAACATTAGGTTTCATGCGAATATCACTCATTGAAGCAGGACAAATGATAATTGAAGTAAGAGCTTTTTGATCAGAGGGACAGAAACCTCGTACCAATTTAAAAGCGGGGATAATGTGTTTCTCGAGGTTTACACGGAGGAAGCGAGAGCTTCTGGTGACGGCGGCGACTATGTCGGAGGGAGAAGCGCCTTTGGAGGCTAAAAATTGAAACTTTGGGAGAATGGTTTTGACGGGGTTGGAAAGGATGAGTCCGGGGTCTTTGAGGATAATGGATTGGATGTGGTGATCGGAGAAACCGTAGGTTTTGAAGAAGGCGATGACGGTGTTGGGTTTTTCCGCGGTGGCGAAAGTTAAACGGAGTCGTTTGGATGCTTTGAGAGCGTCTTGTGGAGATAAGCCACAGTTGTTGGTGAGGTAGGAAAGTGTGAAAGATTTTTGGTCGGAATCTGAAGTGGTGGTGGTGGCGGTGGAGAAGGAGTTGAGAGGGTGGAGAAGGTAGTGACATTTTGGAGTTGAAGAGATGGTTGAGGTACACAAGAGCTCTGAGACGATGAGAATGAAACATGATATCGGAGGGAGATTCAACAATTATTACGGCGGCAAAGACAGTGATTGTGAGCGGCGGTTCGCAGGTCGGTTCGGTTTTGAATCAATCCGATACTTAACTCAATTTAAATTATATTGATTAATTTAAATTGAATTTGCAAATTTTTGTCACAAATTTCAAACCGAAAAACCATAGATTGGTTTGGATTAGATTGAGCGGATAAATAAAAAATGTAAAATATATTTTTTTATCAAAACAAAATTAATTGATTTCATTATGAATTAACAGTTTAATACAAGAAAAAACATGATCGATAATACTATGTCGAGTCTAAGAATTGGCCGCCTTCGCTAAGGAGTGGACAAACATATTCGTTTGACGCTTAATAAACTTGACTTCAAAATTTGAAAAATTATAAAGTACAAATTGACTCTAATACAAGCATAGAATTTCGAATTACCGATAACTTTGGATTTTAAAGCTTGAACCACCCGTGAGGAGTCGCTTTCGAAAATAATTCTCTCCATATGCATAGTTGTAGCAAATTGAATAGCTTCCTTAAGAGCTAAAGCTTCCGCTTCAATAACCGAGTACTCACCAATATCCTAAGTCATACCTGCCACATGGAAATTACCCGTTCATAAATTCTGATAAACCTAATTCAAGTTCTAAATAAGTTAAGAAAGAAAGTATCTTTCAGTCGTCAGCAAAATCTGACTCTTCATCAAGAAGCAGTTCATCTTCTGATAAAGATTTGCCATGAGTGCTACGTTGGCATGTTCTTCATCAGAATCTTCTTCTTCTGACTCTTAATCATCCAACGTTGACATGAGACCATTCATAGATTTGAAAACCTTCTTAAGTTTTTTGTCTTTCTTGAGCATTCGTGACAGGTAACTTCCTTTCCAGAAGCTTTCTTTTGGCCAGATGTAGACTCTGGTCTACCATTAAATCTTCTTAACCCTGTGAAATTTCTCTGCCCGTGTTTCCACAGTTGGTTTATCTTTTTAGAAATGAGAGACAATTCATCTTCGTCTGAATCTTCTTCAGATTCTTCTGATTCTTCCTCTGTTTGATAAGCCTTTGACTTTTCAGACTTAGACTTCAGAGCAATAGATTTACCTCTCTTCTGAGGTTCATCTTCTTGAAGCTCTATCTCGTGACTTCTCAAAGAACTAATTAGTTCCTCAAGACTCGTGTTGTTGAGATCCTTTACTAATTTCAAAATAGTTACTATAAGTCTTCATTTAACAAGAAGACTTCTGATAATCTTCTTGACATGATCGGTAGTGGAGTAACCTTTGTCTAGAACTCTGAGTCCAGCAACAAGCATCTGGAATCTCGAAAACATTGTTTCCACATATTCATCTTCTTTTATTTTGAAGGCTTCATACTTCTGGATTATGGGCAGAATATTTGTCTCCTTCACTTGAGCACTGCCTTCATGAGTCATCTAAAAAGAATCAAAGATAGACTTTACAGTCTCTCTATCTATTATCTTTTCACACTCTATATATGAAATAGCGTTGAGAAGAATGATTCTTACACTATGATAATTTTTGTACGTCTTCTTCTGAGCATCTGATAGAGCACTTCTAACAACTTTCTTGCCTTCAGAATCTACTAGCTATTGTAGCCATCGACTACCAGATCCCATAGATCCAGATCGAATCCTAGAAAATAACTTTATATTCTATCTTTCCAATAGTCAAATTTCTCACCATCAAAAATAGGAGGTTTTGCACTATATGAATCTATTTCCTTATTATACGAAATGACAGCAGGAGTAGGTGTAGCCATTATTTTTCACAGACACTGAATCATTATTGAACATTGTTAGGTATTCTTGAATATTGAAAAACTCTAAAAAGTTTTTGGAATCCTGATATATCACTCAAGAAGAAAATATATTACATTCATATAGATTGCAAATTTTCGGTGTGTTTTTGTTCTCTTCACTTGAGGAAAGTTTTAAAAAGGCCAAACATCCATGAATTTCTTACACAATTTCTTGGGTATTTGAAAGAAAATGTATGCTCTAACCACGCCATTGCTGCAAGGACTCCTGCTGCACTTTCCTGCGGACTAAAACCTATAAGCTCCATGTTAGCATAAAAAATGGACCTGGTGCCCAGAAGAGAGTGATAGTCATACATGTACTTTATTTATTTATTTATGATCTTCTTCTAACTACCATTATGACTACTACTGCCAATGTCAATCACAACTTCAACTACAATTGACCACCACCATGATCATCGGATCACCACTTTATTCACTTATAATTTCAGCTATTGCCATTGTAACCCTCACCATGATCATCGTCACCACTTTATTCACTTATAATTTCACCATGATCATCGTCACCACTTTATTCACTTATAATTTCAGCTATTGCCATTGTAACCCTCACCATGATCATCGTCAATTACTGTTATAATCACCGTCAGACCACTCTGACAATCTTCAAGCGCCACTTAGACCAATGCTACCCACTACTGATCACCACAATTGACTACCACTCTTACCACCACTCTGAACACCGTGAGCAATCACCACAACAGGGAAGGTTGTTTCAACACCCACTTCCCACAAACGCCGTATCTTAGACACTAACTCCTTTATCTCTCAATCTATGGTTGAGAGACAATTATGACAAACATGCCACAAAAAGTGTCATCATCCTAGGAACGGGCTAATGTTTGGAAAAACTATTTCAAAAGAATTGTTCAAAGTTCAAACATGAGAAGAATCGTTTTATCCACTTTCTATGCATTTAAATAATCTTTATGAACTGCCCATCTGTTCCAGCATGTTGCATAGTGCATATCAATGTTTAAAAAGCTGGTAAGTGGTCCATAATGATAAAGAAGTTCATTTAAAAGAAAAATAAAAGTCAAACAATGAATCATATGGCATATTAGTAATCAACATATCTATTCAAATTCAAAGCAAAGACAATTACTACATCACAAGTAGAAGAATATCCGACTCTAATAGTATATAAACAGAAACTGATCAGGTGCAAAAGAGTTCGCAACAATTAACTCACAAGTTCATTCCCCAACAACAACCACTAAGTCGTATCTCACTAAATGAGGTTGGCTATCACAAGTTCGTTGTCCAGCTCTCATTATAATCATCAAGAACCAATTGATATTATGCCGAATTCATCCCACACCAGTGTGCCAAGTGGTCATCCAAATTAGAGTGAGCTGCTAAAGAAAAGTAGATCGCACTATTCGCTTATTCATAGATTTATGTGAAAGCAAGAACACAAGATATAAACGGTGCACTGCTTCAAACAGATTGAAACCATTCTACGTGCAGGAATAGTTATCCGTTTATTTTTCTTCAACAGAATCATAAAAGTAAATATGAAATGTTATCATTAAATGCCCACTTGCCTGAAAACCATTCCGCTATCTGTTGTTTTTCTTGAAATAGATAAATATAGGAATAAGAATTGTGATCTATTAAGGCCTCGGATATGTATTTCATTTCAGACAAGAAACAAATTCTTGAAGCAAAAATGACCTGTAAAGGTTCAAGGAGGAAAAATGGCATGCACAGATTATATGCAAATAACACGATCCATAAAAAGTTATGGTATCAGCAACAAGGACCTGAACAGATACTCAAGTTCCAAGAAACAATCAATAGTCTTAACTTCTTTATGAACGGTATGTACAACTTCACTTAAAGGGTGTGTTACCTCAAAAGTATTTTGGCGTATTTGTTCATCTCAAATCTCAATGCTACAAGTTGTAATAATCATACATGCCTATACAAAAAGGCTTATATACAAACAATAAAATATTTTTCTACTATGTAGAGTTGGCTACATGAGTCAAACCAGATCATAAAGTCCCTTCAAGAATTAAGTTTAGGATTCTGATAGGTAGTACTTAGTAGGACCCAAAATATGTAAAGGAAAACTGAACTGTATTGATACTGAATCACTGAAGCAGAAAGATGAATTCTGTTACATGGTATATTAAAGAAACTGAAGTGGTCATATCACAATCTACCTCTTAAAACATAAATTGCAGTATGGAATAAAACAATCATATTTTCCAACCACAAAACCTATTCTCTTGTGTCATATATTTATTAGGTTAAAATAAAACAAAACTAGGGAACTATGTTAAAAATGTGATGTACCAAAAGTTAAAAAGATTGTGAAACAATACCATTCACGTACAACAAGATGAATACACAGAATACGGTTTATCCAGTAACACCAAAATATGAACTCACAACTTACCCAAGCACTATATGCTAGCATCCTTCCCCTGATATAGCCTTAATAGTCTAGATGCTTCTTCTTCCTCATAACAATTCACATACTTTTTCATGAACAACTCATCAGACAGATTAAACGGCGTATACAAACTAGCACTCTTCTTTATCAAACCTTTAGATAACAGATATCGTACAACCGAAGCCCTTGGAATAAGCCTTTTCTCTAAACTAAACCCAAATAGATCCGGTGCAGCCAAGAGCACGGAAGGATCCCAACCAAGCTGCTTTATCCAAAAACTCATCACGGCGTTGAGTTTATCGGCAGACCGTAGCATAATCCTAGGGTTCTTTTTAAATGCATGCAAAATTTCATCTTGGGACCAGCCCCATTTCTTCAAGACATCAACTTTGGCATCCCATTGAGATTTGGTAATAACCCTTTTGGCTAATAATGCCACACAAAAATTGTATTTTGAAGGGTGAAACCCTAATCCCTTAATCTCCTCCACAACCTCCCTCAAATCAGTAGAACAAATCACAGATGGTCTAGTACTAAGCAAATGGTAAATACTAGATGGATTGACCCCATAATCAAGCAAAAATTGAACATTAGGTTTCATGCGAATATCACTCATTGAAGCAGGACAAATGATAATTGAAGTAAGAGCTTTTTGATCAGAGGGACAGAAACCTCGTACCAATTTAAAAGCGGGGATAATGTGTTTCTCGAGGTTTACACGGAGGAAGCGAGAGCTTCTGGTGACGGCGGCGACTATGTCGGAGGGAGAAGCGCCTTTGGAGGCTAAAAATTGAAACTTTGGGAGAATGGTTTTGACGGGGTTGGAAAGGATGAGTCCGGGGTCTTTGAGGATAATGGATTGGATGTGGTGATCGGAGAAACCGTAGGTTTTGAAGAAGGCGATGACGGTGTTGGGTTTTTCCGCGGTGGCGAAAGTTAAACGGAGTCGTTTGGATGCTTTGAGAGCGTCTTGTGGAGATAAGCCACAGTTGTTGGTGAGGTAGGAAAGTGTGAAAGATTTTTGGTCGGAATCTGAAGTGGTGGTGGTGGCGGTGGAGAAGGAGTTGAGAGGGTGGAGAAGGTAGTGACATTTTGGAGTTGAAGAGAGATGGTTGAGGTACACAAGAGCTCTGAGACGATGAGAATGAAACATGATATCGGAGGGAGATTCAACAATTATTACGGCGGCAAAGACAGTGATTGTGAGCGGCGGTTCGCAGGTCGGTTCGGTTTTGAATCAATCCGATACTTAACTCAATTTAAATTATATTGATTAATTTAAATTGAATTTGCAAATTTTTGTCATAAATTTCAAACCGAAAAACCATGGATTGGTTTGGATTAGATTGAGCGGATAAATAAAAAATGTAAAATATATTTTTTTATCAAAACAAAATTAATTGATTTCATTATGAATTAACAGTTTAATACAAGAAGAAACATGATCGATAATACTATGTCGAATCTAAGAATTGGCCGCCTTCGCTAAGGAGTGGACAAACATATTCGTTTGACGCTTAATAAACTTGACCTCAAAATTTGAAAAATTATAAAGTACAAATTGAATGACTCTAATACAAGCATAGAATTTCAAATTACCGATAACTTTGGATTTTAAAGCTTGAACCACCCGTGAGGAGTCGCTTTCGAAAATAATTCTCTCCATATGCATAGTTGTAGCAAATTGAATAGCTTCCTTAAGAGTTAAAGCTTCCGCTTCTATAACCGAGTACTCACCAATATCCTAAGTCATACCTGCCATATGGAAATTACCCGTTCATAAATTCTGATAAACCTAATTCAAGTTCTAAATAAGTTAAGGAATAAAGTATCTTTCTGTCGTCAGCAAAATCTGACTCTTCATCAAGAAGCAGTTCATCTTCTGATAAAGATTTGTTGATGTTAGTCTTTGCCATGAGTGCTACGTTGGCATGTTCTTCATCAGAATCTTCTTCTTCTGACTCTTATTCATCCAACGTTGACATGAGACCATTCATAGATTTGAAAACCTTCTTAAGTTTTTTGTCTTTCTTGAGCATTCGTAACAGGTAACTTCCTTTCTAGAAGCTTTCTTTTGGCCAGATGTAGACTCTGGTCTACCATTAAATCTTCTTGACCCTGTGAAATTTCTCTGCCCGTGTTTCCACAGTTGGTTTATTTTTTTAGAAATGAGAGACAATTCATCTTCGTCTGAATCTTCTTCAGATTCTTCTGATTCTTCCTCTGTTTGATAAGCCTTTGACTTTTCAGACTTAGACTTCAGAACAATAGATTTACCTCTCTTCTGAGGTTCATCTTCTTGAAGCTCTATCTCATGACTTCTCAAAGAACTAATTAGTTCCTCAAGACTCGTGTTGTTGAGATCCTTTACTAATTTCAAAACAGTTACTATAAGTCTTCATTTGACAAGAAGACTTCTGATAATCTTCTTGACATGATCGGTAGTGGAGTAACCTTTGTCTAGAACTCTGAGTCCAGCAACAAGCATCTGGAATCTCGAAAACATTGTTTCCATATATTCATCTTCTTTTATTTTGAAGGCTTCATACTTCTGGATTATGGGCAGAATATTTGTCTCCTTCACTTGAGCACTGCCTTCATGAGTCATCTAAAAAGAATCAAAGATAGACTTTACAGTCTCTCTATCTATTATCTTTTCACACTCTATATATGAAATAGCGTTGAGAAGAATGATTCTTACACTATGATAATTTTTGTACGTCTTCTTCTGAGCATCTGATAGAGCACTTCTAACAACTTTCTTGCCTTCAGAATTTACTAGGTACTTGTAGCCATCGACTACCATATCCCATAGATCCAAATCGAATCCTAGAAAATAACTTTATATTCTATCTTTCCAATAGTCAAATTTCTCACCATCAAAAATAGGAGGTTTTGCACTATATGAATCTATTTCCTTATTATACGAAATGACAGCAGGAGTAGGTGTAGCCATTATTTTTCACAAACACTGAATCATTATTGAACATTGTTAGGTATTCTTGAATATTGAAAAACTCTAAAAAGTTTTTGGAATCCTGATATTATCACTCAAGAAGAAAATATATTAGATTCATATAGATTGCAAATTTTCGGTGTGTTTTTGTTCTCTTCACTTGAGGAAAGTTTTTAAAAAGCCAAACATCCATGAATTTCTTACACAATTTCTTGGGTATTTGAAAGAAAATGTATGCTCTAACCACGCCATTGCTGCAAGGACTCCTGCTGCACTTTCCTGCGGACTAAAACCTATAAGCTCCATGTTAGCATAAAAAATGGACCTGGTGCCCAGAAGAGAGTGATAGTCATACATGTACTTTGTTTATTTATTTATGATCTTCTAACTACCATTATGACTACTACTGCCAATGTCAATCACAACTTCAACTACAATTGACCACCACCATGATCATCGGATCACCACTTTATTCACTTATAATTTCAGCTATTGCCATTGTAACCCTCACCATGATCATCGTCACCACTTTATTCACTTATAATTTCACCATGATCATCGTCACCACTTTATTCACTTATAATTTCAGCTATTGCCATTGTAACCCTCACCATGATCATCGTCAATTACTGTTATAATCACCGTCAATCACCACTCTGACAATCTTCAAGCGCCACTTAGACCAATGCTACCCACTACTGATCACCACAATTGACTACCACTCTTACCACCACTCTGAACACCGTGAGCAATCACCACAACAGGGAAGGTTGTTTCAACACCCACTTCACACAAACGCCGTATCTTAGACACTAACTCCTTTATCTCTCAATCTATGGTTGAGAGACAATTATGACAAACATGCCACAAAAAGTGTCATCATCCTAGGAACGGGCTAATGTTTGGAAAAACTATTTCAAAAGAATTGTTCAAAGTTCAAACATGAGAAGAATCGTTTTATCCACTTTCTATGCATTTAAATAATCTTTATGAACTGTCCATCTGTTCCAGCATGTTGCATAGTGCATATCAATGTTTAAAAAGCTGGTAAGTGGTCCATAATGATAAAGAAGTTCATTTAAAAGAAAAATAAAAGTCAAACAATGAATCATATGGCATATTAGTAATCAACATATCTATTCAAATTCAAATCAAAGACAATTACTACATCACAAGTAGAAGAATATCCGACTCTAATAGTATATAAACAGAAACTGATCAGGTGCAAAAGAGTTCGCAACAATTAACTCACAAGTTCATTCCCCAACAACAACCACTAAGTCGTATCTCACTAAATGAGGTTGGCTATCACAAGTTCGTTATCCAGCTCTCATTATAATCATCAAGAACCCATTGATATTATGCCGAATTCAACCCACACCAGTGTGCCAAGTGGTCATCCAAATTAGAGTGAGCTGCTAAAGAAAAGTAGATCGCAATATTCGCTTATTCATAGATTTATGTGAAAGCAAGAACACAAGATATAAACAGTGCACTGCTTCGAACAGATTGAAACCATTCTACGTGCAGGAATAGTTATCCGTTTATTTTTCTTCAACAGAATCATAAAAGTAAATATGAAATGTTATCATTAAATGCCCACTTGCCTGAAAACCATTCCGCTATCTGTTGTTTTTCTTGAAATAGATAAATATAGGAATAAGAATTGTGATCTATTAAGGCCTCAGATATGTATTTCATTTCAGACGAGAAACAAATTCTTGAAGCAAAAATGACTTGTAAAGGTTCAAGGAGGAAAAATGGCATGCACAGATTATATGCAAATAACACGATCCATAAAAAGTTATGGTATCAGCAACAAGGACCTGAACAGATACTCAAGTTCCAAGAAACAATCAATAGTCTTAACTTCTTTATGAACGGTATATACAACTTCACTTAAAGGGTGTGTTACCTCAAAAGTATTTTGGCGTATTTGTTCATCTCAAATCTCAATGCTACAAGTTGTAATAATCATACATGCCTATACAAAAAGGCTTATCTACAAACAATAAAATATTTTTCTACTATGTAGAGTTGGCTACATGAGTCAAACCAGATCATAAAGTCCCTTCAAGAATTAAGTTTAGGATTCTGATAGGTAGTACTTAGTAGGACCCAAAATATGTAAAGGAAAACTGAACTGTATTGATACTGAATCACTGAAGCAGAAAGATGAATTCTGTGACATCGTATATTAAAGAAACTGAAGTGGACATGTAACAATCCACCTCTTAAAACATAAATTGCATTATGGAATAAAACTAAATCATATTTTCCAACCACAAAACCTATTCTCTTGTGTTGTATACTTATTAGGTTAAAATAAAACAAAACTAGGGAAATAAGTTAAAAATGTGATGTCCCAAAAGCTATAATGATTGTGAAGCAACACCATTCAAGTACAACAAGATGAATACACATAATACGGTTTATCCAGTAACACCAAAATATGAATTCACAACTTACCCAAGCACTATATGCTAGCATCCTTCCCCTGATATAGCCTTAATAGTCTAGATGCTTCTTCTTCCTCATAACAATTCACATACTTTTTCATGAACAACTCATCAGACAGATTAAACGGCGTATACAAACTAGCACTCTTCTTTATCAAACCTTTAGATAACAGATATCGTACAACCGAAGCCCTTGGAATAAGCCTTTTCTCTAAACTAAACCCAAATAGATCCGGTGCAGCCAAGAGCACGGAAGGATCCCAACCAAGCTGCTTTATCCAAAAACTCATCACGGCGTTGAGTTTATCGGCAGACCGTAGCATAATCCTAGGGTTCTTTTTAAATGCATGCAAAATTTCATCTTGGGACCAGCCCCATTTCTTCAAGACATCAACTTTGGCATCCCATTGAGATTTGGTAATACCCCTTTTGGCTAATAATGCCACACAAAAATTGTATTTTGAAGGGTGAAACCCTAATCCCTTAATCTCCTCCACAACCTCCCTCAAATCAGTCGAACAAATCACAGATGGTCTAGTACTAAGCAAATGGTAAATACTAGATGGATTAACCCCACAATCAAGCAAAAATTGAACATTAGGTTTCATGCGAACATCACTCATGGAAGCAGGACAAATGATAATTGAAGTAATAGCCTTTTTATCAGAGGGACAGAAACCTCGTACCAATTCAAAAGCTGGGATAATATGTTTCTCGAGGCTAACACGGAGGAAACGGGAGCTTCTGGTGACGGCGGCGACGATGTCGGAGGGAGAAGCGCCTTTGGAGGCTAAAAATTGAAACTTTGGGAGAATGGTTTTTACGGGGTTGGAAAGGATGAGTTCGGGGTTCTTGAGAATGATGGATTGGATTTGGGAAATGGAGAAGCCATGGGTTTTGAAGAAGGCGATGACGGAGTTGGGTTTATCAGGGGTGGTGAAAGTGAGACGGAGTCGATTGGATGCTTTGAGAGCGTCTTGTGGAGATAAGCCACAGTTGTTGGTGAGGTACGAGAGTGTGAAAGATTTTTGGGCGGAATCTGAAGTGGTGGTGGTGGTGGTGGAGAAGGGCTTGAGAGGGTGGAGAAGGTAGTGACATTTTGGAGTTGAAGAGAGACGGTTGAGGTAGACAAGAGCTCTGAGACGATGAGAATGAAACATGATATTCAACGATTATTGACGGCGACAACGGGGCAGACAGTGCTTTGGAGAAGTCTCTCCTATAAACAATCACCGGATATAATCAAACATCGGATTGGAGTGATCATTCATTCTCTAACACTTTGTTTGGATCGATGGTAATGGACGTAGCGGAATGAGATGAAATAAAATATTATTTCATTGTTTGAATAATTTAAAAATGGATGGAGATAAAGTGGTATGAATTCTATTTCATTCTATCACTTACCATCATTTTTCTTTTCATCTGATTTGGGTAGAATGAATAATTTATATTGTCCTGTCCTAAAATTTTTAAATAATAGAATGGTATCTTCGTTTCGTTCTGCTCCATCCTGCTTCATCTCACTCTGCTCTGCTTCATTTCGTTTCATCTCACTCTGCTCCACTCCATTCGGTTATGCTCTGTTCATTTTATGATATTCAAACATATAAGGATCTGTTTAACCCAATAAGCTAAAAACTTCTATCCATGTAAAAAAAACTAGAGCGGTATTCAGTTAAGTTGTTGGATGATAGTCCGACGGTTTAATCGAATTGGAAGTCTTTAGGTTGTTGGATGATAACCCAATAAATTAAATACTTCTATGCGCGTCAAATAACAAAGTGGCATTCGTTTAAGTTGTTGGATGATAGCCCAACAATTTAATTGAATTTAGAATATTTAGGTTATTGGATGATAGTCCAATAAGTTAAATATTTTATTTCACTCAATAACGTGAGCACCGTTTCACTTCACCAATTTCATAATAAAGTTTTTGGAATGATAGATGATTGGATGAGCTCACTCGTTCAATTTCTAGTATTTGAATCATTAGATGTTAGCCTAATGTTTCGGTACTTTTCACCCACTTAAAATCAACTCAACTCACTCGAACTCTTTTTCACTCATATGCGATCATCAAACTCTTTTCTTACAACGAGTGTGCAATAGCCATTTCAAACACGAACACACAAAGACTTAGTCTCTCATACGAGTATACAAGTCGAAGTTCAAGCATTTGAAATATCTAATGCACGATTTTTTTCCTCATAAAATCAACACAACCAACCAAGACATTTTCAAGAGGAACTATGAAACTCTGACTTTCCCATTGCACGAGGGAGTACGTAGGCACAAGATGCGGTGTCTTTGGCGAGTTCAAAAAACCATAAATAAAGACCCTTCTTATTCTTCTCTTCTTAAACTTAGAAGCATGGGTGGAGCCATAGCCCAGCGAGCCCGGGCACGCGCCCGAGCTCAACTCCTATTTTCTTTATAATTTTTTCAATTTAATAGTCGATTTTTAGACAAAATCAGGGGCAAAGTTAGTAAAAATAATGTGTGAAAATTAAAACAAATTAATAACCAATGGTCTAGACCCAACCCAATAATTATTTATAAGTCAAAATAAAAATTTAAAAAATCTAATACAGGACTGTCTGTTTGCATCCTCTCTTCATCTCTCACTCTTCGTCTCTTCACACTGTCAACTCAAGCTAGAGCAGACACTAGATAGTACTAGTAGGTAATTGTGCTCAGTGCTCATATTAGATTATGTATTGTTTTTTTCAGTTGGAACATACTACATATTATATTATGTATTGTTTTTTTCAGTTGGAACCTGCTACAATAATATTTTATTATATCATTTAATATGTATTATAGTTAACTTTTGTACTAGTACTACAACTTGCAAGTAAAGTTTAGAAACACTACGTTTCTATTATTTGTGTTATATATAGGTTGATTCAAATAGTTAGTATTACATATTCAATTTATTTTAATACTGATAATGATAGATTAGGTAAATTTAATATTGATAATAATAGATTAGGTTCATATTATATAGGTAGTTTCATAAGGTAGGTTCTTCTTTAATTTAAGTTCAATTTTGTTTAATGAATCAATTTAATTTCAATGCATTAACTTTATGATTTTATTTTTTTTTATCATTAAATTTCAGAGATAAGGAAGTTTTTTGGTTCTTATAACAAGTATTGAGAGTGTGAATGTTAAGCAACCAGAAGCCGAAGTAGAAGAAATACCCCTTAATGTGGCCAATGAGTTTAATCTAAATGATATTGTGCGTGATCCAGGATGTAGGAAATAAATTCATGAGTATTCTCCAGATATTCAAGACCAAGTGAGGAGGGCATATATATTGAAGGGTCCAACGCAACCAGATTTAGCAAAATTTCCTCGTACTCAATTTGGGAAGTCTTCAAGAGTATTTTGTAAAGCATGGTATAAGAATTACACATTGATTGAATACAATGAGTCGAAGGATGCAATTTATTGTTTCTATTGCTTTCTCTTTAAGCCTCCCGGGAGAGCTGAACACTTTGGTTATGAAGTCTTCAACAAAGACGAATTTAAATATTGGAAGCATGCATCTAAAGGATTTAAAGATCATATTGGTAGTCATGATAGTAATCATAACTCGTGTATGAAGCACTATGACGATTATAACAATCAAAGACAAAGTGTGACAAGTATCTTTGCTAGAGCAACTAGGGAATCAGAAGAATTGTATAAGATTCGTTTGACTTGTTCTTTAGATTGTACTAGATATCTCATATCACAAGGAATTTCTTTCCGTGGCCATGACGAAAGCTCTACTTCTCTAAACAAGGGAAATTTTAGAGAGATGGTGGATTGGGTAAAATCTAATGATGAAAAAGTGAGAGATGTTTTTGACCGTGGTCCAAAAAATTGCACAATGACTTCTTGTGACATTCAAAAGGAGCTAGCTACATGTTGTGCACATGAAGTTACCAAGGTGATTATGGAAGAGCTTGGTGATAGAAAATTCTATGTGTTTATTGATGAGTCACGTGATATATCTGTCAAAGAGAAAATGACGGTGATGTTGAGGTTAGTACAATGAGTTTGCTATTGAAACTACTATAATTATTAACTTAAAATTGTAAATTTCATTCAAATTTAGATGAATACATTTTAATTTTAATTTATATTTTTAGGTTCTTGAATGACAAAGGGAAAGTTGTGAAACGATTTATTGCTCTACATCATGTTAAATATACTATATCTAAGGCATTAAAGGATAATCTTTATGGTATTCTTGATCGTCACACATTATATATTTCAAGGATATGAGGGCAAGGATATGATGGAGCTTCAAATATGAGAGGTGAGTTTAATGGTTTACAAAGAAAGATTCTAGATGAAAATCCTTATGCTTTCTATGTCCATTGTTAGTAGTTGCTCATCTATTCATGATTTCTTTGAGTACATCTACTTGATTGTAACCACAACAAGTTCATCTTGCAAGAGAAATGATGCTTTGAGGGAGGCACAACACCAAGATATTTTGAATAGACTTGAGAGTGGTGAGATATCTCAAGGAAAGGGATTGCACCAATCATCTAGTCTCTTTAGACCCGGGGATACTAGATGAGATTCACATTATACTACCTTGATTCGTTTGGATCAAATGTGGTCCTCCGTGTTAGAGGTGCTTAGTATTATTGATGAAGATGGACATGGACCATCTCAGGCGGCGAGTTTGATAGAAAAAATGGAGAACTTTAAATTTGCTTTCATTTTGAAGCTTATGTTAAAGTTGTTTGGTATCACAAATGAACTTTCAAAGATCTTGCAAACAAAAGATCTTAATATTGTGCTTGCTATGGAATTAGTTGATGATGTTAAATCTCGGTTGGCTACATTGAGAAAGAGTGGTTGGGATGAATTATTTATTAATGTCCAAGAATCTTGTTTTGCTCAAAGTATTCCAGTGCCAAATATGGATGAAGAAATACTAGTTCGGGGTCATTCAAGAAGAGAAGGGAGGACTGTCACTAATCTTCACCATTACTGTGCAAAAAGATTTTTTATGTTGCTTTTGACAAAATATGTTTGGAGATGGATCACCGGTTTAGTGAAAGAAGTAATGTTGTGCTGGATTGCTTCTCATGTCTTGACCCAAAGAACTCTTTTTCAAGTTTGATGTTGATAAGCTTGCTCGTCTTGCTAATATTTATCATGCAAATTTTTCTGATGATGACCGTGGAACAATAAGGGAGCAACTTCAGACTTATGTACATCAAGTGAAAAGACATGATTCATTTACTTCTTGTGAAGATGTTCAAAGTTTGGCTATGAAGATGGTTCAAACTGAGAAACATTTGGTATTTCCATTGGTCTACAAACTCATTGAGTTGGCTTTGATATTGTCGGTGTCGACAACATCCGTTGAAAGAGCTTTTTCAGCAATGAAGATTATCAATCTAATTTGTGCAACAAGATCAACGATGTGTGGTTCAATGACTTGATAATATGTTGCACCGAGCGAGAGATATTCAAGTCACTTAAAGATGTTGATATTATTCGAACATTCACCGCAAAGAAGCCTCAGAGAGGACATTTACCTTATAATTTTATTTAGCACACTATTTGTAGGTTAAGTTTCATCTCTCTTATGTAACTTGCGTTAAATATTTTGTAGCACACTTTATACCTATTTATATATTGTCACATCTAACTTGCGGTTAATTTTTTTGCCCAGACTATCGAAAATTCCTGGCTCCGCCACTGCTTAGAAGTAAGCAAATTCAATAAACACACGTAAACACGCACAAACTAATCGGGTCCCATCGAATACGATGGATGTGAGGGGTGCTAATACCTTCCTCTTGCATAACCGACTCCCGAATTCATGTCTTATGGTCTCGTAGGCCGCCTTATTCGTCATCCGTGGATTTTATCTATAGTTTTCCGTTCTTTTTAGAACAAATAAAATTAGGTGCCAACTTCATTGTTTTAAAAAACAGACTTTGAAAAAAACCAATCATCACAGTAGGTAAATTATGCGGTGTATGCATATAATTTTTTCAGTAAAATTTGTTTTCTCCTTTGTAACTAAATGCAAATATCCTCTTTAATAAACATTTTACTGCTTTTATCTACTTTTAGTGATCCAAAAAGAGACAGATTGTAACATGCGCGCCAGATACAAATAGAGTTCGATGAAGAGCAAGGCGAGATAATTGAATGTCTCATCAAATATGGTTTCCTTACTAAGGCAGACAAAATGGATGATTATAACAATCAGGTGGAGTGAAAGTCTAGTATAACAAATTCAAACATGTTCAGATAAAATACAATTGGTATGATTATGCAACATTCAAAGTTATCAATTTTAATAATGATTATTTTGTCCTCTAATATATTAACTACATCTGTAACATATATTGTAACATATATTCAATATATTCCAATGGATATTTGAAGGAGATGTTTTGGTAAATAGCAAGATGAGATTAATATGGTAGATCTGGAAGCTGGTAAAGGGTATAAATGTGTGATCCTCATAGCCAAAAGAGATGCTTATGAGAAACATATTTCTTCTCTTCCCCGGCAAATACAACAAAGTTTGTTATTATGTAGAGCATTAAAAATGACAAATAGATAACAATATTTGAAGATACAATCTTCCAATTACCTGGGAGAAATTCTAGTACATACTGGTTTATTTGATTAATTGTCTCAATGGTTCCAGTCAATATTGCCCTTGACTACAAAAATGTTTCATTACTGTAATTAACATCAAAATTTGGATAAGTGTTTTTAAATATTGCTTCAAGTGGATCATCAAACTCTGTAATCAACAGATCGGCAGGAATATATATGCATAACCATCATTAGGTTCCGCTAACTTTCCATTTCCAATTTCAATATTCAATTCAAAAACTGTTCTAACTCAGCAGGAATTATGGTCGTCCTGGATTGTTGAAGTTTCATGTTCTTTGTAAGTTTCAAAACCACACAATGATCTCAAATGTAAGACAAATTGATTGTTGCATAAATTATATCTGAACGATCGCCTCTTGGAATAACAGGTGGAATCTGCCTTAAATCGCCACCAAAAACAATTACCTTACCTCCAAATATTTTATCAGATGATTTGGATCCACCCATGACCCAATGCTTCAAAACAAAATTTGTGAGTCATAAGAGCCTCATCCCAAATTATAAATTTTGATAGTTTTAGTAGGTCGCCTCTTTCGCTTCCCTTGTCTATATCGCATGTGGAAGATTCAAGTGTAGGAATTGGAATCTTGAATTTAGAATGTGTCGTTCGGCCACCAGGAAGTAAAAGTGATGCGATACCTGAGGAAGCAACCGTCAAACATATGTGTTTCCTTGATCTTATGTAAGAAGCCAATGTTATCCATATCAATGTTTTTCCTATCTCGCCGTACCCATACAGAAAGAACATGCCTCCATTCTGGCTATTGGCCATCATGATTTGCTTGAATACATCTCTTTGCTCATCTGTCATGCATTAAACAGAAATATATACAGCAACAAATTAAGATAATATTGATTGTATTAATGTATAGTTGAACATTGGAAAATGCCAAGTGAAACACATGTATAGTAAAAATAATAGCATTGAATTGTTTATAAGCTGGAGTACGTTGTTATTGTCATGATCTGTGAGATTTTGGTACAACATGTTGAACTCTTTAAGCTGCTCAGCAGAATTGTAGTTCTGTTCTTCGTAAATAAGCTTGTTTCCAAGCTCCTCAACTACATAACCTCGTGGTTTTGGCATTCCAAGAAATTCGTTGTAGAAGTTTTTCAATCTCAATCAAGGTTAAATTCATGATTTCTTGATCTGCTAGCCGTAAACTTAATACAAAACAATAGATTTTGAAATGCATGAAAACAAATGCAATCTTTTTTGAGGTATGATTCCATGAGATTTTGAAATTCATGATATGGTTAATAGTATTGATAAGTATGTTACATAAGATTCTTACTTTGACGATGCATAATCCTAATTATGTAACAAAAAAGATTGCATTTGTTAAGCCAAGCCATTATATGCCAAATCACTCTCCAATTTCAAAACACACTGCATATTGTTAGAACCAATAAATAAAATTATGTCCACAGAAATTTAAGAAATCTCAAGATTTTGATATGACCACAGACATGCAAATAACACAACACACAAGAGATTATAACATCAATGGCCTAAAGGTATTTCCCTATTTCAACATATTTGTTCATCTCAATGCTATAAATCTGTAATAATTCATACATATCTATATAAAATAAATAAAAACTTGTATAAAAAAAATTAAAAAAAAACTTGTATAAAAAAAAATAAAAAAACCTTTCAACAAAGTAGAGTCGGCTACATGAATCAAACTAGATCATAATGTCTAATTTGTTGACATTGCAGCTTTGATAAAGCTCAATTCCGCTTCTTGGGACTTCCAAGTGGCGCTAACCTTCAAAGATCAGAGACTTGTAAGCCGGTTATTAGTGCTTTCAAAAAGAAACTCGTTTTAAAAGGAAAAAATTTATCCATTGGTAGAAGGCTGGTACTCTTCAATTCGGTGCTTTCTTTTTGGGGATGGAAACTCGGTATCCAGCTCTTAAAACCGTCCAATCGGTGCCTTTTTACAAACCATTATCCTTAGTACTGACAGCGCAACTGCTGCAATGCCTACTGCTACACTTTCCATTGCATCAATCATCAAGCAAGCTGCTGGTGCAACCAATAACATTTTGCATCGACTTCACATTGTCCTCTGCACCAGATAATTTTATTACACCAGGCTAGAATTAAGCTTAATGGAAAATTCAAACTCAACCTTCAAGTTCTTTGTATGGATTAAAGAGGGTACTTTGTGGAAAATTCATGACTAGAGCTGATCAACAAGTGTTACGGAAAGAAGAAAAATTATTACAACTACCTGAATCAAATTTAAACCATTCTATGTGCAGGATGACTATTTAAACATGTTGATTTCCTTAAATATAATCAGAAAAACAAATAAGAAATGTTATCATAAAATGGCCACTTATCTCAAAAGCACTCCACAATATGTTCTTCTTGAATAAGAATAGTAATAGTATTGAGGCCTCAGATATGTATTTCATTTCAGACAGCAAACATACTCTTGGAGCAAAAATGATTTGTAACAGTTCAAGGTGGAAAAATGGTATGCACATTACACAACTCATAAGAGATAATAGCATCAGTGGCCTAAAGGTATTTCACTATTTCGACATATTTGTTCATCTCAATGATACAAATTTGTAATAATTCATACATATCTATATATAAAAAAAAAAATTAATAAAATAAAAAAACCTTCTTTCAACAAAGTAGAGTCGGCTACATGAATCAAACTAGATCCTAATGTCTTGTCCTCAGTTAAGTTTAAGCATACTGATACATAGGATCCAAAAGAGTAAAGGAAAACGGAATTGTATTGATAGAAAGATGAATTCGGTTACAAGGTAAATTAAAGAAACAGAAGTGAATAATTCACAACTTATCCAAGCACTGTATGCAAACACCCTCCCCCTGATAGAGCCTTAATAGCCTAGTTGCTTCATCCTCAAACCGTTTCACATACTTTTTCAAGAACAACTCATCAGACAAACTAAACGGTGTAAGCAAGCTAGCACTCTTCTTTATCAAACCTTTGGACAACAGATACGAGACAACTGAAGCCCTTGGAATAAGCCTTTTCTCTAGACTAAATCCGAATAGATCCGGTGATGCCAAGAGCACTGAAGGATCCCAACCAAGCTGTTTGATCCAAAAACTCATGACAGCGTTGAGTTTTTCCGATGAGCGTAGCATTAAGTTAGGCTGTCTTTTAAAGGCATCAAAAATCGCATCTTCAGAGCAACCCCAACTCTTCAAGGCATCAACTTTAGCATCCCATTGTGATTTAGAGATAGCCTTTTTGGCAAGTAATGCCACACCAAAATTGACTTTGGAAGGATGAAACCCTAATTCCTTAATCTCCTCCATAGCCTTTCTCAAATCAGTAGAAGATATTACAGAAGGTCTAGAACAAAGCAAACGGTAAATGGTTGAACGAGTGACACCGGAGTCTAGTAATAATTGAAGATTTGGTTTCATTTGGACATCACAAAGGTAAGATGGACAGAGAATGATTGAAGTAATAGCTTTTTGATCAGAGGGACAGAAACTTCTTACCAATTCAAAAGATGGAATAATGCGTTTGTGAAGACTTGCACGAAGGAAAAAAGGGCTTCTGGTGACGGTGGCAACTATGTCGGAGGGAGAAGCGCCTTTGGAGGATAAAAATTGAAACTTTGGAAGAATGGTTTTGATGGGGTTGGAGAGGATGAGCTGAGGGTTCCTGCGAATGATGGATTGGATTCGGGGGTCGGAGAAACCGTGGGTTTTGAAGAAGTCGATGACGGCATCGGGTTTTTCGGGGGTGGTGAAATTGATGCGTTTGGATGCTTTGAGAGCATCTTGTTGAGATAAACCACAATTGTTAGTGAGATATGAAACGGTGAAGGATTGTTGGTTTGAATCTGAAGTGGTGGAGAAGAAGTTGAAAGAATGGGGTTTGGGAAAAAGAAGGTAACATTTTGGGGTTGAAGAAAGCTTGTTGAGATGAAACATGAGATGTTTAGAAAATCTCCTTCGGTGGTAGAGTGAATTCGTTTTAACAGTGAAAATTAAATTAAATTTGTTCACTTAAAAGAAGAAGAGGCTAAAAAGAGCGATAAAATATGTTATAAAAGTGACACAATATCACTACTTCAACTTCAACCACAATTCTCATAGTTCTAGAGCTCCACTATGAATAAATGATTATGGGTCGCAAACAGGTATCTTCGTTCGTTTATACTCGTCCTGTAAGACCACGTAAAAAAATAGGATGAGATTGGACAAGTATAGTTAAATATGTGGGTTTAAAATCTAACTTTGTCCCACAAAAAATGAGGGTATGCGGAGAAAGTCCACGGACATTGCATCATTTAAGCGTAAAAACATAAAAATTTATGAAAATACACATGCTTGTAAAAGTTCACGTTGAAAACGGAGCGAAGTAGGGCAGTCACATTAGAAGGTGAGGGCCTAAAACCTTGACCCGTCTCGCACAAAAGTGAGATCAAAACAGGCATGTCCAATGGGCCAGACTCGTTTTGCCACTCATACTAATGACAAACACCACCAACTATGATCACTTTAGACCATCAATTTACTTATTTATTTATAATTGGAAAGGTGACCAAAAGTGTACATGCGGTTATGGGATAAGTAAACGCCATTAAACATGATTCTCCCTTAAGGCAAGCCCAATGCCATGTAAATGTATATCAAGTTGTCTCCGTTAGCAGGGATTTCACAAAGATTTTCCGTTTGAGGTCTCAAAGACGCGGAGTTTTCTCTTTGTAGGGACGAGGATGAGGAACAAAGTCTTTCCGAAAGCATTTCAGGGACAAACGTGACGTAAATATCCTCTGCCCCGTAGAGTCCCCGCCCCACCTAAAATACCTTAATATCCTTAATTTGTATAGAATATTACATATATATGAAGGTTTATTTGTCATTTCATATAGTTGATCTTATCGATGATCAAAACTTGTATGGGTTGGCAACTATGTCTCCAATGCTGGAAACAAAGAGGAGAAGGTGTACCTACAAGGCACTTCAATGCTCAAATAAGTAAAAGTGCAAAGAGATACAAGATATAAAGTCTAGGGTTTTAGAAATGAGTGTTGAATATTTGATACCCGACCCTCACAAGTGTAAGGGTTTATATAATGCCCCAGCGCTTAGTAATTGGTCCATATTTTTTGGTCTAGATATCAGGCCCTAGAAAATAGGTAACTTCCAAGAGCAGGCAGATCGTACCCGGCACCCTAGGTGGAGGTGCTCGAAACTAGCCGGTATTATGAGTTGGGTTGCCCAGAACTAGCCATTGCCACGAGAAAGGATATTCTCACGAGAAGGCGTAGCCTTGTCATCTTTATGGTTGTTCTGCCACGCGATCAGAGCTGTCGGTCACGAGGAAAATGTGTCCTTCACTGGCTTAAGTTGATTAGGCCAATGGGTTTGCGTAGTTTCCAAGCGGAATTGATTGGGCCATGTCTAGTTGTTGGGCCAGTCTAGATCAAGAGCTCCTCAAGTCGTTGCTTATGACCATAGAAGTGATGACTTAAGTTTTGCCCATGCATCGAAGAGATATGTGCATCGTCTGGCCGATGTTGTTTGGGATAAGGATATCTTATGAATTCTTTGAGGATATGCTCTTGTGACAATGTGGGAGCATGACGCTCACGTTCGATGAGGGATGTTTATCGTTTGGGGAGACGTAGAGTTGTGGAAGCTTGGAAGCTGATACATTACGTGCTTCGAGCCACATGTCTTGTTGCATGCGTGATGATTGTTAGTCTAGGTACAAGGTTTAATGATGGCTAAAGAAATTTGTGTGTTTTCCTAGGCGCGTGCACGCGTGTTAGTCTGCTCAGAGGTCTATAAAAAAGAAAAAGGGCCTCATTTGTAATAGTTCCTAAATTTTCTCCCTTTCCAGCTCTCACACCTTGAGATTTTGTTGTCGTTGTTGTTACCTTTGTCATCAGAGCACCTGCAACTATCATCCATTGTCACAATCAAGTAAGCTCCTTATTCCTTTCTCCTGATTTTTGTATTCGAGGTAGTTAGGATGCTAGTTAGGTTAGCCTTTCGAACATGGGGCTCAAGTGTCGTTTAGGTCAGAGAATAAGGCTAGTGTTGGTGATTTCAGTGGTGGAGGTCGCGCCGAATTCTAGATTTTGTGATGAACCTTACAAATTTTCCGATGAATCTCATGCATTTTTTGGTGAATTGCATGAAGTTTCTGGTGAGTCTTATGAATTTTCTAGCAACTCTCGTGAAGTTTCTGACGAGTCTTGTGAAGTTTCCGACGAGTCAGGGAGTTTCTTCACCCTGAAATTTGATATCCGACCTCAATGCTCGATTTTCAACACAAGTCCTTCTAAAGTGTTGGTCGCGAGCCTATTTGGTCAAGGGAGTGTTTTCCGTTTAGTTTATCTTTGCATACATTAAATATGTATTTTTCTACTGAATGTATAAATTAATTTGAAAATATAATGTCTTAATGATATATATATATATATATATATATATATATATATATATATATATATATATATATATATATATATATATATATATATATATATATATATATATATATATATATATATATATATATATATATATATATATATATATATATATATAATTAAATAATATCTTCCTCTTCTAACAAAAATAGAATTTAAGTTGACATATAACTTTTAGTAGTTTTTAATCATGTTGATTTCATTTAGTGTTATAAGTGATCGCATAAAGGGACACGGGAGATAGATCCAAGTAAAAAAAAAATCATAAACATGTTTTTTAATGATGAGATAGTTATTGACTTATGGACAATTTGTATCTATGCTATTACACTTTCATGCATGATTTTTTCATTAACTTTAATTTTATTTAAAATAGATAATTTAAGATGTAAATATTTTTACCACGGGTCTTCTACTAGTGCATATTTGTAACTACCAACACAACACATTTTTTAGATTTTAAATATAACAACATAGACAAAAACAGTTGCAAACCACAAATACATAACAAGCAAAATAACAAATAAAGAATCACAGTGAGAATTAGGTATTATTGAGGATGAAAAGATAATGCAGAGAGAATGTTCCCTCCACGCAGAGAATGCACTATAGTCTGGGCAAAACAGATAGATTCTTTCATGACCCCCTACTTCTCTCTGCAATTTCATTCCCCTTTTCCTGTTTTTTTCCTTTACATAAGCTCCACTCCTTGGGCCCATTTCCCTTTCAGAGCCGTTTCTTCTGTCATGTCCCTAACAAAAACCATAATCTCCAACTGGTCTATTGGTCAATCTCAATATTTTAAAAACAGAACAGTTCAACTAGTTTAACCATAACCCAATAGTATCTACAATTCCGTTATATGAACGGTTTGATCACGGTATCGTCCCAGTTTGTGCGGTTTAAAGCAATAGAACCATGACTCAGAGGTCTCATTGGCTAGACGTACGACCTGAATTCTAAAACATTGCTCATAGCAGTAGTTTTGATAAGAAATCTCCCGTTGCGTTTGGGATGCTCAATTTTTTGAAACATCCTCTTGATAAATAAAGCATGGTGGGAAAACTCAACCATGTCTTATTTAGTTCAAAGTTCTCTGTCTAGATTAAAGAGATTACTCTGTGGCAAATTCAATACTAGAACCGATCAACAAAATGTCGCATTATGCCAGAAAACGGTTCAGAACTGATCTCAGAAAGTTCTCGACTCAGCTTGACAGGCAAGGATGCATATAAGAGCCATATTTGATCAATGGTAAGGTGAAGGGTAAACTTGATAAGGTTATTATTTGAAGAGAAGGAAAGAATGGCATGCAACTAATTGCTCACCATTTCCATGCTCTCGTTATAATCATCAAGAGCCTGTTGATATTAAGATGAATTCAACCCACACAAGTGAGCTAAATAGTCATCCAAACTTGAGTTAGCTTCTAAAGAAAACCCTGAATCAAAGACTTTATCTGAAATCATACAAAAAAACAATATAGTGCAATATATGCTTACTCCCACATTCTAAAAATATTTCTACTTTCTTGCTCTCTAATTCCACACTTATTTTTGTTAGAAACTAAAGCATTGTCCTAATTCCCTAGTACATGAGGATATAAGTCAAAACTGTGACCAACAACAAAAAAGGTTCCAACTAAAAGAGCAAGTGGAACAGCACAAATAAAGTATAACAAGATGAATAAACATAATATGCCTGGTTTATTCAGTTACAACAAAATGTGTTTTGAAAACTTATCCAAATACCAGACGCAAGAATCCTACCCTTGATACAGCTTTAATAGCCTAGATGCTTCATCCTCAAACCGTTTCACATACCTTTGCATGAACTTCTCATCGGACAGATAAAATGGTGTTACTAAGCTAGCATCTTTCTTCATCAAACCATTCGAAAGAAGATACTTGACAACAGAAGCCCTAGGAATAAACCTTTTCTCTATACTAAATCCAAAAAGATCCGGTGCTGCCAGTAGCAGTGAAAGATCCCAACCAAGTTCTTCGACCCAAAACCGCATCACCCCGTTGAGTTTATCCGGAGACCGTAGCATAAAATTAGGCTGTCTTTTGAAGGCATCAAAAATGACATCTTGAGAACAACCCCAGCTCTTCAAGGCATCAACTTTAGCATCCCATTGGGATTTAGAGATAGCCCTTTTGGCAAGTAATGCAACACAAAAATTGTATTTGGAAGGATAAAACCCTAATTCCTTAATCTCCTGCACAGTCTTTCTCAAATCAGTAGAACAAATTACAGAAGGTCTAGAGCAAAGCAAACGGTAAATGCTGGAAGGGGTGACACCGGAATCGAGTAAAAATTGAAGATTTGGTTTCATGCGGATATCACTGATAGAAGAGGGACAAAAAATGATTGAAGTAATAGCTTTTTGATCAGAGGGACAGAAACTTCTTACCAATTCAAAAGAAGCGATAATGCGTTTCAGGCTTGAGCCTAGGAAAAAGGGGTTTCTGGTGACGGTGGCGGCTATGTCGGAGGGGGAAGCGCCTTTGGAGGCTAAAAATTGAAACTTTGGGAGAATGGTTTTGGTGGGGTTGGATGATAACAGTGTTGGGGCTTTGAGGATGATAGATTGGATTTGGGGGTTAGAGAAACCGTGGGTTTTGAAAAAGGTGATGACGGAATTGGGTTTTTCGGGGGTGGTGAAACGGAGTCGTTTGGATGCTTTGAGAGCTTTTTGTGGAGATAAACCGAGAATGTTGGTGAGGTAGGAGACAGTGAAGGAATCCGAAGTGGCGGTGGAGAAGGAGATTGTTTGAAGAAGGTGCCATTTTGGGATTCGGCTGTAGAGGAGAGTTCTGAGACGGTGGAAGTGAAACATGTGATCGGAGTTTCTGCTGATTGCGGCTATTGCCGTGGTAATTTGGAGGCGAGGTCTGGTTCAAACGGGAAGCAGCCTCGTAACATAAGTGAATATTTTTAAATAGTGTCCCTTTAGTAAGCTATAGAAGAAAGGAGTTCTATGGTTAAGTTGTAAAAGTGACATCTTTAAAAAAAAATCATTCCGGTATAAACTAAGTGTTACATGAGTGTTTGAGATGATTCATGGTGGTGGTTCACACTCTCCAATTCAAGTGATTCTCAAATCAGTGAATGATTTTTTGGAGCGTAACATATGATTTCATGGCCTCATATTCCCCCTTAAGGAAGTCACGTGTCATTATGCTTGCAACAAACTATTTTCAATAAGTTTTATCTTACTTTCTTTTCGATTCGTTGAAATCTGTTAACCACGCATTTTGACCAATTATGTGATCCGAACAGCCTGAATCGAGAAATCAGATCTTGGATTCGACATGGTTATCTACGATTACAACCATAACCACCATACCATCTTCATAATCATCTGAATCTTGGCGTTCAAGGTTAGCTCATTCGTCCTTGCCTGTCAATTCATTGTTTTTATTGTACCAATAATTCTTGGCGAAGTGACCCCACTTTTCACAGTTATAGCATTGCACACATTTTTTATCTTCTTTGTTCTTTTGATAGTTTCCTTCTCCTCTTTTCGAGGATTCAAAAGTTTTATCTTCAACCTGATGCTTGTGAGGGTTTGAACAAGACTTCTTTCCACGAGTCTTGTCGACTTTGTCTTTTTTTTAGAATCACCATTCTTTTTCCATGACTGAACTTGCAAAGCTTTTATCAAATCTTGAACTCTTTTTATTTCGACAATCCCGATCGCATGCACTTCGAACTAACCAAATCTTCCAGTTTTAGGGTTTCAAGTTGATTGAATGCTTGAATAGACACGATAACGTGATAAAAGTGAGGGGTCAACGTACGCATTACCTTATAAACTATCATCTTATCAGTTAGGGCTTCACCACAACCCTTCATGAGATGTACGAGTTTCTGAACCTTCGGCACATACTCTGCAATCTTTTCGTCTTCTCCCATCAACAACAATTCATATTGTCGACCCAAGGTCTGCAACTTGACAACCTTGACTTTCTCACCTCCTTCATAATAATTGACAATAATATCTCATGCCTCCTTCGCAGATTTCACATGAGAGATCCTGTCAAAGTTCACCGCATCGGCCACCGTCTAAATGCAATATGCAACCCTACAATCCTTCTTCTTGGATTTATTGTGCGTAGTCTTTTGTGCATTAGTTGCATCTGCAACAAACACAAGAACACCATTAGTAACAACTTCTAAAGTTTCATGAAAGCCAAATAGAGATTGCATATGTTTTCTCCATCGAATCCAATTCTCACTGTCATGAGTTGGAAGATAATTTGGAATGCTATTCTTACCATTCATATTCGCAACGATTACTAGTGAATCTGGAAATACGATCTGTGACATGTGATTCTTAAAAACACACTCAAGAATCTAACTGAATCTCTAGATACAAATTTGTTAGTGCGTGAGACATTTTTATTGAAGAGAAAAACAAAAAATAAAGAAAAAGAAAAATTCTAATATAAATTGAATTGAATAAATAACTATATAAACTATAATTATTTGTATACAATTCTAATTAAATTTAAAATTATACAACTTAAATTATATTTAAATACTAAATCTAATATTTCAACATATGTAACACTCAAAAAGAGTAGTGAAAGGTAAAAATGCATCGAAATATTCTATTAATTGACTTCTTTCTTTTCTTAATATTTTTTTACAATTTTATATTATAACTGGTACAATTTTTATTAATTGACTTTTTAAAAATATTTTATACGAACATGCAAGAAATGAAGTCTTATATAAATATATTTCAACTTTTATATAAATATTTCCTTTTCCTAATAGTTGTCATTGAACATGTTAAATTTTAAAAGTAAATATAAAAGTTGAAACATAATATTAAGAAAAGAAAGACTTCTCCAAGGAGATTCTCTCACTTCTTTCTTTCACGGGTTTAGTGAATCAAAGTAACAAAATGCACTCAAACATGGATTTGGATTATCTGTAGTCACTTAATCTAGGCCATTAAAATAAATGAATGAATTATTACAAATGTCCGATGAATTTTATATAAATGATCTAGATTTATTTGAATGTGTGACTGTGTCAAAATTTAAATGCAGTGGATTCAGATCCCCCAAACATCCTCCCATCTCTTTCTTTGTCAATGCAAGTCAATAAATATTCACTTACTCACAAGAAAAAGAAAAATAATAGATAAATCTAAAAGAAACAATTTAATCGGAAAATAATCTTTAACATGTTATACTATCAAAATTCCCAAAGAGTCTCTCAATGCTTTTCTAATAGGCATCATTTCTTTCACTTCACATATATATTTAATATAACAATCTTTTGACATAAATAGAATAGTTATTTGAAATCAGTTATTGGCAAAAAGGTTTGCTTTGGAATTTGTTCTGAAAATGTTTTTATTTTCAACATAGACACTCAACAAAAAGAAAGATTTATGGTAAGTGTCTATGTTGAGGCCGAAGAAGTAAGAAAAATGAAATAATGGTGACAATGCCTATGTCGGAGTTGTATGAAGAAGAAGGTTAGGGAAAAAGTTGAAAAATTGGATTACCAAAAGGCCAAAGAAGTATTGGAATCATGAATATAGTTACTTTCAATATTACAATGGTGGAAGCCTACTCAAAGGAGGTGAGTGAAGGAAATTCTCAAAAAAGGACGCGCAGATATGTGTTTCTTACATGAAACAAAAATTAAGGAGATGTAAGAATGGGTAGCTAAATCATTTTGGTTTGATAACGATGGAGAGCAGACTTCAAAGAATTCATCAGAAGGCATGATTATTATCTAAAGGAATAAAGCAATAATCCAAATTTTCAACTTTAGAGGGGATGGTTTCATCGGCAATAAAGCAATGTTTAAAGGCAAGGCATGTTATTTCATGAATGTCTATTCTTTTTTGCAATTGAGCTTTGAAGAGGAGGCTTTGGGAACATTTGATAACATTTAGGAGAAAATGGGTTAATGGTGAATGGTGCTTGAATTGGGATTTCAACTCAATAAGAAGTTCTTCCAAAAGGATGGGCTGCAATGAATATCATAGATCGCAAGAGATGTTTGAGTTCAAATATTTCATTGAGTTAATGGAGATAATCGTTTTACCCAATGAGGCAAAGAAATACTCATGGTGTAGGGGAGGTGGGAGGTCAATGAGCATGATTGATATATTTTTTATTTGAAGATTTTGTTGCTTTGATTGAGGCTTGAACATACATAAAATCCTAACCGAGCTATAAAGACGGAAAGGGTGATGCCAGAGTATAAGTCGAGTATGCAGCTCGGACAAATAGGCGTAAAGAGACAAAATACTAGCAGAGTATGGTCCTCGGCCGTTTAAAGGGAAGGAAGCGGAGAATGAGTTGAGTATGAACCTCGACCAAATAGTAGAAAGAAGGGGGAGTATAAGCCGAGTATGGTCCTCGACCAAATTATACATATGAAGGCAGAGTATGACCCGAGTACATACCACGACTTAAAGTGCCATGATCCAAGTCGGCACCGTTACAACCGACCCGGAGCTTTAGAAGGATTGTAACTTCCACCTTAAAAGCTTGACGGGGCACGTTACAAAGGAAGTAATGATAGAGGTGGCACCAGCGGGATAAGCAAGACATTCGATAGCTTGAAGTTCAAGATACTTTGCTTGAGCTTCCAAATCCCTAAACGTATCTATACAGTTTTTCTAGCAAGAACATTTGGCGGCCACCGTGGGGCCTCGGTGAAATTTATCCCAGGCCACCGCACGATAATTGAAAGCATGATGTCAATAATACCATCGGGGACTGACCCGCCATACCTGGCACAGTTGCTGGCTATGATTGACGATTTACGTCAACACAATGACACCCTTTAAGATAGTGTCCACGCTCTTTAGCAAAGGAGCATGGACGAAGCTAAAGAGAAGGAGATAGAGCTATTGGAACCGCAACCTCTATCCCAGCTTATTGGGGATGATCTTGTTCCAGAAAATTTTAAACCCCCGGTGCTGGCAACATATGATGGAAAGAAGGATCCTCAGGAGCACATTATTTCAGTCAACAATACCATGGCGCTGATAGGAGCATCTGACTCCTTGAAGTGCAAGCTAATGGATGGTACTTTAAAGGAATCTGCGCTACGATGATATATGGGCCTGCCACGACTCTCCGTGACAGGCTACCAGGATTTTACTAGAAAGATAATTTAGCAGTTCTCTACGAATCATCACCGGAAGGTAGCTAACACCTCACTATTTAGTGTCAGACAACTGCCATCAGAGTCGTTGCGTAACTACATGGATAGATTCAATGAGGAGACCATAAAGGTTTCCCACCCTAATCAAGAGATCTTCGTGGAAGCATTTCATCATGGACTCAAAGTCGGGCAATTCAATGAGTTATTGGCTCAGAAGTCGGCTAAGAGTATGGATGAAATTATCACCCGGGCGGAGTGTTATGTGAAGGCTGAAGAGAGCAACATGGAAAAGAGGACCCGTGATGCAAAAGAGAAAGACAAGGGCGGATATGATAGCTCGAATTAGAGAACCCGATCTCGGGATCAGTCAACGTCCTAGGAACATGCCCGGGAGAAGCGACCTCAGTCACGGTAACGTCAGGCCCTAAGGTCGGATGAAACCATCACACCATTGAATGCCAGAAGGGAAGACATCTGGAAAGACGTGAACCATTTAAATCTGTTTCCTAAGCCAATGAGGCCTGAATCGAAAAATGTTGTCATGGGAAAAAATATGGAGGCTTGGTGTGCTTACCATCGCATTAGAGGGCACACGGCGGAGGCTTGTATTCAATTGCACAAGGAAATATAAAAGTTGATCCAGAAGGGCAAGCTATTGTCCTATGCGAAAGACGGTCCAGAAAAGGACGACAAGTGTAGCCCACCACTGAAGCGAGAGGAAGCTTCAGGTTCTCCATCAAGAAAGAAGGGTAAAGTAGCCGAGGAGGTTCGTGAGACAGGATTAACCCGACATACGCTCAATACCATTTCAGGATGTTTCGCGGGAGATGGATCCACCATCTCAGCTCAGAAGAGATATGTGCGGGGGGTAATGCATGTGGCTCAGGTTGGGTCAACCGATGATGATCCAGGGATAGTGGCTTTTTCCTGGGAAGACTCAAAAGGTATTCTACCTCATGAAAACGACCCGATGGTCATTAAGGTGCAAATCAGAGATTGGGGTGTGAAGCGAGTGTTGGTCGATCCAGGAAGTTCAGCGGATGTTATGTATTGTGAAGCTTTCAAGGGGATGGATTTTGACCCCAAGGAATTGTTATCATTCAGTGGAACCTTGGTAGGTTTTTCTGGAGAGCAGGTGCAGGCGTTGGGCCATCTCCCAGTGTTGACCACATTTGGGACAAATGAAAATGCCAAGGATGTTTGCATCCGATATTTGGTAGTTAATGCTTCCTCGCCGTACAATATCATTATCGGCCAACCATCCTTCAATGCTCTAGAGGCGGTTTTGTCAACATTGTACCTCACCATGAAGTATCCATTTGGTGAGGGTCGCGTTGGTATTGTCCGGGGGACCAGGGTTTGGCCAGTAAATGCTACAAGGATAACATGAAAACTAAAAAGAAGTCGGTGCATGTCAAAAAGCCGACGGACCATAAAGTTAACGTAGTGGATATCGATACTAGAGAGGATCCTAAGGAGGACAACTTGACTCCATAGGAGGATACGAAAGAGGTACAGATCAGTTCCAAACCTTCAAAGATCAATCACTTGGGAACACAACTATCCGTAAAAGAAGAGGCCGAGATAATCCAAGTTCTTAAGCAAAATTTGGACCTCTTTGCTTGGGAACCTGATATATCGGGTATTGACCCGGATGTTATGTGTCATCATCTGGCACTTGACCCAGATGTGAAGCCAATATCTCAACGGAAGCAGAAAAGTGGCGAAGAAAAAGGGAAGGTTATAACAGAAGAGGTCGAGAAACGGGTTAAAGTCGGTTTTATTGGAGAAGTACAGTATCCGACCTGGCTGTCCAATGTGGTCATGGTCAAGAAGAAGACGGGGAAGCAGAGAATGTGTGTGGACTCTACAGATCTCAACAAAGCATGTCCAAAGGATCCCTATCCACTACCTCATATTGATCGGCTAACTGATGGGGCTTCGGGGTTCCGACTCCTAAGCTTTTTAGATGCCTATTCGGGGTATAATCAAATCAGAATGAACCTGAAAGACGCTTAAAAAACAACCTTCATGACAGATCGGAAGAACTAGTATTGCAAGGTAATGTCATTTGGTTTGAAGAATGTCGACGCGACCTATCAGAGGCTCATGGACATGGTGTTCGCTCCATAAATTGGGCAAAATATTGAAGTATATGTAGATGACATAGTTGTTAAGATTATTGTTGACCGCAAGAATGTTGTTGATATAGAGGAAACTTTTGCAACAATTCGGAAGTACAGTATGCGCTTGAACCCAGATAAATGTACTTTTGGGGTACAGGCTAGAAAGTTCTTGGGTTTCATGTTGACAAGCTGGGGAATAAAAGCAAATTCGGACAAATTCCAGGCAGTGATTGACATGAGGAGTCCGACTACCATTCGCGAAGTTCAATAACTGACTGGTCGGTTGGCAGCGTTGTCCCGTTTTTTGTCTTGTGCAGGTGACAAGTCAATTCATTTCTTCGCAACTATTAGAAAGACGGCGGATTTCGAATGGACTGATTGTTGTAAGATTTTTCCGTGAACAAAGTATTTTAATTATCGATTCCACAGGGATTGGTGTATGTTATAGTCTTTCAATAGAAAAGTATGTTTTAAGATGATGTAACCAAAGGGTTTGTTATCTACTCTACTAGAACCATGAGTTTCCAAACAACACCTAAATTAATTCTTTCAAAGAGAGTTATAGTTTGGATTAGAGAGAGTTTGAGATTGTTTTCAAGTTAAGAAGGCATGTCAAGATTAGTTTCATTGATCTAGTTTCATACATATTCATTTTAATCAAGCGATGAACATAATAGATGATTTCTACAAATACATATCCTCTCAATCTTGTAGATTTCCCACCAAGATTGTGAATGTTATCATGTTAATCCTTGCATGATTCCTCACTACAACTATTAGCATGATAATCATTAAGTTCAATATTTTGTAAACTCTAACACACAAATCTATTCCTAGCATTTGTTTATGAGAGGATGAATATCCTAGGTCACTTTGAAATATTCTTTTCCAAGCAAAACTCAAAGCATAAAGATGAATAACAAAGATATTCAACTATATTAATCATCAACCATGTTCATACACCAATGGATTAAAAGAAATACATACTATAAAGATCAACTACCTCTAATCTTGACACAAAAGGAGCTTAGCTACTCATTTCCATGGTTGCCTTGCTCTCAAGATTGTTGGTAAAGATGATGAACATGAGAAAAATCAAGAGAAAAGCTATGGTTTTTCTTTCCTAAACTTGCCCTAGATTTTCCAAGATGAAAAGATAATGATGGTATGTGTTTTCTTGCTTCCTTTACAAGCCAAAAAGGTCTGGTGAAGTGATGGGTTGGTGGCTCAAAGGTGAAAGCATGGGCTGTCCTTTTTGATTTCGCAGACCGCAAAGTCGTGAGCGCACTCATGTGCACACAGCGCGACCAGCATGCTTCCTCTTCCAAAATTATCTTCAAAAGAATCATCCCTAAAGCTCTTCAAGTGCCCTTGAATCCAAGCTTGGGAGAATTAGTTAATAAATTCCTACAATTAAGAGTGAAAGTAAGTTAAATAATATATATTAAACAAAAACTAAATAAAAACCTAATTAAAACAAAATACTAGAATAAATATACAAATTAAATACAAAGACATTGTTAAGGACCACAAAATAATGTACAAAATAACTACAAATTGGTCCTTAACAACTCTCCCTAACTTACTTTGTTTGTCCCCAAACAAAAGTCAATAATCTTGCAAAGCTAGAAAGAACAAAATGCAAGCATGCAAACTCACACAAGAGTAATGGTTCAAACTCGACATACCAAAAGCACTCATCAATCGCTTCTTCTAAACACAACATGGCCATGAATTAAGTTCTAAACACAATATATCAAAACATATAACAAAATAAAAGATATGTTCACACTTGAATCACCTAATCATTTCTTCAAAATTCAAGAAGAACAAAATGTATATTCACAAAGGACCAAACACTCTCACTAATAATTATGCACATCCAGAATAATTCATGCATTCATCGAAACAAGTTAAATGATAAAACGGAAACGAAGATCACTAAGGACTTTCAAGGTTGTAACTTGGCTTAGGTTAGAAACAAGAGATATTTAAGTACAAAGCCATTGAAACGAATCGGGTAAAAGGATATGAAGAGCATTTCACAACTAATTCCCATCTCATTATTCACAACCTCTTTTCTTTCCACACAATGATCCTCTCTTTTTTTTTTCTTTTGATTTCTTTTCATAAACAAATTTCTTTCTTCTTTTGTATTTTTCTTTTTCTCTATTCTCTTTCCTTCTTTAGGATCATTGTGCCATAAATTTAGGTTCTTTTTGATCCACCTCCCCAACTTCATTTATATCAATCCTTTTTTATTCAAGACATGCTCTTCAAGGGTTAATTGACAAAAGTGGTGGTATTCATCAACAAGAAAATTTATAGAATGAATTATCATTGAATTTTTCAAAGATCATCGACAACTATTAAGTGGCCTACTTAACAATTAGTCGATTTGATACATTCATCCTACAAATACTATTTAAGCTCAAAAGGGTTCACAAGGATTCACTCTCTCACGGGTAATTGAAGCCCTTTTTAGAATTGGTGGTTTTCCTCATAATGCACAAAAAAAAATTGCCTTGATCATTTCTTAGTTTCCAAGTTATCACAAACAAGTAAAGATTAAGCATGAATCACACGAGTTAACACAACTATCAGACACTCAATATTTGGTAAAAAGTGGAAGCTTCTCACATATATGATTTATGTCCTAATGATTCGAATGTGAACACAATTTTTTTTTTGTACATGCCAAAATATCTTGCATAAAGAACAAATTTCATAGACATGTTATGTTTCTAGAAAACGATTAAATGTGTACCTTCTTCGTGGAATGAATCGAGAATTTTATCATCACCATCACTTTGGTGAAACACGCTTACTAGCTTTGAAGAACCATTTGAAAAATCCGGACAAACCACAAGAAGTAAATTCAAACTAAATACTATAATCTAAAAAAATAAAATAAAATAGAACAAAATAAAAGAAACTAAACTTAAAATGAAACGACACCCCAAAATGGTGTTTAAAACTTAAAAAGAAGTATTTAGGCTTCATGCCTACAAAAAATTAATTGGAATTACAAGCCAATCCCCAAAATTGGATGGCAACCAACAAAATCCAAAGTTTAAAACTAAAATGCAAAAGTAAAATCTAGAACTAGAATGCTGAAAGTAAAATAAAACAGGAAAATAAGAGAAAATCAATCGGGGTCTCGAAATCGAATCTCCAATCGACCAGTCGAACCGAACGAACTCTCTTCACCATCATCCTCATCTCCCACCTCCTCGATTTGGCCCCCGACCCCAAAGATATGCACGAGCTGCTCACCCGTCGAGTGAAATGGTTCACCCGGCTCTCTAATCTGCAGAGCAAGGTGCTCCATGCTCTCATGCATAAACAAAATGCTCTCGATGAGCGAGATGCATCTGCTCCATTCTTCCGATGGACTTGCACGAGGAAGTGCACGCAACCGGTACAGGCAGCAGATTATCAAGGACCCTACAAAATCGATCACGAGTGATCATCAACAACTCCATCAATGGTAAGGTGTCCTCGCAGAAAGGCCATCTTTGCTCTCTTAAGCAAACCCATGATCAACCACGGATATGTGAGCACACTTTACGCTCCCGGAGGTATAACTAAGTGTAACCTCTTCACTCATTCGCTATCGACGGCCAAAATCAATTTACTCCTCATCGAGCATGTAAGCAATCAAACCCGCCGCTCCATGGGTATCGAAGAGGTGTGGCTCCTAGGTTTCAGTTATGCAGAGCCACACATCATAACGCGGCATCTGTTTCGGCCCCGGTGAATTTCAAAGGTTGACCAGCCGATTCAATTCATAAGAATGCCCGAAAAAAGAGCTTATTCTTCAAAGTCGTATCCCAATTACCACGAGCAGTGCTCATGGTAGACATCGATTGGTCCTGGGCTGTCCATTGATGCCCGCTGATTCGAGCGAGAGAAACGGATTTGCCTCGAACAACGGAAGCAAACCTAAACTCACATCCCTCGGCGGGATAGCATTAGCATAGAACTCGCGAACAAGCTCCACGTTCACCTTTGTGGGTTACAAAGAACTTCCAACCCGTAGTTATCAAGGATGACATGAGGCGTGTGGTAGTGCCCTTGCTCACGGAGGCGATGGTGCGCCCCGGATGTTTCGCTCCTCGAGCTCTTTGTAGCGAGCCGAGCAGCTCCAAATCGAACAAAGATCGAACACAAGAGTCGAGAGGCCAGAGAGGAAACTCTTTGTCGCTAGGTGCCATCCAAATTTTCAACACAAAATCAGCGGAAAAGTGACACCGAGGTGTCCATTAGCAATGAATCATGCAAACAAAAAAGCAAACCAACCAACCAAAGCATTACAACTAATCGGAATACTAAAACACAGGAAGAATTTTTCAAAATTGCAGAGGCTCGATTGCGTAAAAATTCTTCAAAAAAATTTTTCTCCACACAATCACTTCCTAGGGCAGCGAAAATAACATCCTATTACTTCTCTAACACAAAAACATCCTAATTCTAAGAGAAAATTCGAAAATTCCTAACCCTAAGTTTTCAAAATCTAACCTAAACATGCAATGTATACGAAATTGAGAAAGGAAAAACATAGAATACTTACTAGGATGCCTTGGGTGAGTGATTTGACAAAGAAATTCGCAAAGATTCGGAGATTTTTTGTTGGGGATTTTTGGGATTTTGAGAGGATGAAGAAAGATGATGAAAATAGGGAAAATGGTTTAAAATAACCCTAACCCTTTTAAAACTAACTAGGCCACGATTTGGGCCTCCAAAATCGATTTTGCAAAAAATTTTTTAAATCGGACCTGGTCCCTATCGCTTGGCAAAGTTGCCGATGGGTCAAAGTCTTGGCGGTCTGCAGAATTTTGAAATTTTAAGAAAACAGCAAAATTAACAGCGCGGGCAAGTGTAAATGAGTTCAAGGAAGAATACTTACAATGTTGGGGTGCCTCCCAACAAGCTTTGTTTAACGTCGGTGAGCTCGGCGGTTCATGATGATCATTGATCATCAAAGAAGGATTCGGCTATGTTGCGGCTCACCTCTCCGCCAACGTACTGTTTCAACCGCTGCCCATTCACCGTCCATTCTTTTGTTCGTGCAAGATCTTGCAAGACAATTGCACCATATTCTTTGACTTCTTTGATTAAAAGCGGACCGGACCACTTTGTTTTGAGTTTTCCGGAAAAGCCTCATCCGAATTGAACAAGAGAACCTTTTGTCCGGCCTTAATTCCTTGATCTTTATCTTCTTATCATGAGAAACCTTAACTTTTGCTTTGTACCTCGGTTTGAATGGTATGCTCCTCGCGCATTTCTTCTAATTGAACGAGTTGTAATTTCGCACCCGCCAAGGATGAATCAAAATTCAAGAATCGGAGCCCACAATGCTTTGTGCTCCATCTCTACCGGAGGTGACAAGTTTGCCATACACAACTGAAGGGTTAGTCAATAGGAGCTTTATAGGCGGTTCGGCCCACAAAGCTTCATCTAATTTTGTGACCAATCTTTTGAGAACAAACAGTTTTTCCAAAATCTTTTGATTTCTATTAGACACCTCGGCTTGGCCATTTGCTTGAGGGTGATAGGGGTCGTCACCTTATGTTTTACACCAAATTGTTTCAAAAGTTTTGTAATAATGCATTGCAAAGTCGACCCACCATCACTAATGAGCACCCTAGGCACACCAAAACGAGAAAAAATGTTTCTTTTCAAAAATTTGATAACAGTTTTGGCGTCGGTCTTAGGCGAAGCAATGGCCTCTACCCACTTTGACACATAATCCATAGCTACAAGAATATATTCATTTGAAATGAAGATGGAAAAGGACCGACAAAATCAATCTCCCAACAATCAAATACCTCCACTTTCAACATATTGTTCAACGGCATTTCATCTCTTTTTCCTATCCCGCCACTTCTTTGACATTTGTCACATGACTTAGCGTGAGCATACGCATCTTTGAATAGCGAAGGCCAATAAAATCCCGATTGTAGGACTTTGGTGGCCGTCCGCATTCCATTATAGTGTCCCCCACAAGGGGAATTGTGACAATGCCAAAGAATGTTTTTGGCCTCTTCATCGCTCACACACCTTCTTAGCAATCCATCACTACTCAACCTAAAATGTAAGGTTCATCCCACATAATACTTATCGGCTAAAAATTTCCTCCTCTCATTCCAAGTCAAATCTTCGGCATTAATCCCTGCCTTGTAATTTTCCATGTCGGCAAACCACGGTCGCTCTTGGATTGCAAATAACTTCTCATCCGGAATTCCTCCTTCACCTCTTTTTCCTTGTCCGTAATTTTACGTTCACTAAGCGAGACAAATGATCCGCTACCAAATTTTCGAACCTTTTTATCACGGACCTCTAAATCAAATTCTTGCAAAGAAGAATCCATCGGATTAGCCTTTGTTTAGAGTCCGGTTTGGTAAGCGATATTTTATCGCGAATGATCCGTGAAAACTACAACCTTGGAACCAATTAGGTAAGGACGAAACTTTTCCAATGCATATACAATTGCGAGCAACTCTTTTTTGTTGCATAGTTTATTTGAGCATCATTCAAAACTTTGCTCGCATAATGTATAGCATGGAAGATTTTGTTCTTCCTTTGCCTATCTGCTCACCGCATAATCACTAGCGCACACATTAGTTCAAAATCGAGTTTCCAATTAGGCGCGTGATTATGGGTGCTTTATCAAATTCTCCTTTAATTTTCAAAAGCTAACAAACAATCATTATCAAACAAGAAAGACTTATCTTTGTTGAGCAAGTTGCTCAAAGGTTTGGCTATTTTGGAGAAGTCCTTGATGAATCTTCGATAGAATCGCATGACCCAAAAGCTCAATGCCTTTGACATTGGTAGGTGAAGGCCTTGATAACATCAATTTTGCTTTGTCAACCTCAATTCCTCGGAAGATATCTTGTGGCCAAGGACAATCCCTCGGTCACCATAAAGTTTCATTTTCCCAATTCAAGACCAAGTTGGTTTGCACACCTCTTCAAGACGGTGTCCAAATTTTCAAGCATAAATCAAATGAAGCTCCAAAAGTAAAAGTCATCCATAAAACTTCAATTGTCTTTTCAATCAAATCGGCGAATATAGCTTGCATGCACCTTTGGAATGTTGTCGCGCATTGCATAAGCGAAGGCATCGCCTATCGAAAATTCCAAACGGACATGTGAAAGCCGTTTCTCATGATCTCCGGATTCACCGATATTTGATTATATCCCGAATAACCATCCAAGAAACAATAGAATTGTTGTCCTTTTCTAACATTTGGTCCATGAACGGAAGAGGAAAATGATCTTTCGCGTTGTTGTTTACGGTAATCAATACACATTCTCCACCCGTCACTTTTCTTGTTTGCACTAGTTCATCCTTATCATTAGATACAACCGTCAAGCCTCCTTTCTTAGGAACCACATGAACCGGGCTCACCCACGTACTATCCGAAATCGGTAAATCATCCCGCTTCAAGCATCTTCACTACTTTAACTACCTCCTTCATCACCGGATTCAATCACCGCTGAGGTTGGGCTACCGTTTGTACTGTCCTCCATCATAATGTTGTGCATACAATAGGCCGGGCTTATGCCTTTCAAATCGGCTAAGACCCAACCAATCGCATTTTTGTTCGATTTCAAAACTTCAATTAAGCTTTCCTCCTCATTCTCCGACAATGTATTGCTAATGATTACGGGCTTTTACCTCCTCCTCAAGAAACACATACTTTAAATGAGACGGTAGCTCTTTCAACTCAAGTTTTGGTCGTCATCTTTTAGATCCTTTTTCAAACTTTCCTCTTCTTCCTCCCAAGGTGCATTTCCTTTGAAATATCCATTCCTTCCAACACTCCTCAATATCTCGACTATCATCATCATCATTCACCTCTTGTGTTGCTTCCTCAATAACGTCAATCTTGAAACAATCTTTCTTATCCATGGGATGCTTCATTGCTTCAAAAAGATTAAAGCAAATCTCTTCATCTTGTACTCTTACCTTCATTAGGCCATCATCTATATCAATCATCATCCTTGCCGTTTTCATGAATGGTCTTCCAAGAATTAAAGGTGCCTCCACATCTTCCTCCATGTCTATGACAACAAAGTCAACCGGAAAAGAATTTGTCCACTTTTACCAACAAATCTAAAGCTACACCTGGGCGAGTAATAGACTTGTCCGCTAATTGCAATGTCATCTTTGTACACTTTAATTCAATCTCCCCCAATCTCTTCACAATGGATAATGGAATCAAGTTGATACTTGATCCCAAATCAATCAATCCGTTTCCAACATATACCTCCCCAATAGTAACGGGCAAAGTTACACGTCCGGATCACTCTCTTCTTGAATGGTGCGTTGAATTATTGCACTACAACTCGCATCCACCATTATGGTTTCTTGATCCGTATATCTCTTCTTTTTTGTCAAAATATCCTTCATGAATTTTGCATATTTTGGCATTTGCTCTAATGCTTCGGTAAATGGAATATTTATTTGCAATTGCTTGAAAATATCCATAAACCTAGCATAGTGCTTTGCATCATCCTTTTTAGAAGGAAGGTGAGGATATGGTAAACTTCTCAATGGATAAGTTACTTCCTTCTTTTTCCTTTTTCATTTTCTTATTTTTCTCCTCTACTTTCTCCTTTTCAACTACACCATTTTCCTTTTCCTTTTCAACTAACACCTCATTTTCAACTAAGTCATCCTCCACATCAACATTATCATGTTTTTCGACTTCAACCTCTTCATCTTTTTCAACTACCTCTTCCTCCACTATTACTTCTTCATCCTTCTCCACTACTTTTTTCTTTCTTTCAACTACTTTCCTTTTCTCATCACAAACTCTACCACTTCTTGTTGTTATGGCTTTGCAATGCTCCTTAGGATTTGTTTGCGTAGTTGGGGAAAATGATGTCGAAGCACTTTGTTCGGAAAGTTGCTTAGCGAGTTGTCCCACTTGTGTCTCCAAATTCTTGATGGACGCCTCCGTGCTCTTTTGATTAGCCATAGAAGCTTGCATAAATTGAGCTAGAGTGTCTTGAATGTTGGAAGATCTTACTTGATTTTGAGGTTGGTTTTGTTGTTGACCTTGGTTTTGTGGTTGACTTTGATTTTGATTTTGATTTTGTGTTTGATATGGATTTTGCCTTCCTTGATTATTGTTATCTTGCCTCCACCCTCCTTGATAACCTTGATTACTCCTTTGTTGGTAACCTTGGTTTTGATTTTGATAAGGGTAAGGAGCTCGTTGTTGGTACCCTTGGCCTTGGTTGGCCACATAGTTAGCTTCCTCATTCTCCGGAGGACAAAAGCCGGTTTTATGATCTCCTTTGCACAATTCACAACAAGCTATTTGGTGAGCTTGCTTATTTGACGCTCCTTGTAACTCCATGATTTGTTGAGGAAGTTTAGCCATTTGTTTTGTCAATTCTTCAACTTGTTTTGCAAACAATTTGTTTTGCGCCACAAGTGCTTCATGACTCGAACCAATTTCTAAAACTCCGTTTTCACTTGTACACCTCCTTGATCATGTTGAGTTTGATGATCATTCCTTCCCATCTTCTCAATTATTTGGATTGCTTCATACGGTGTTTTTCCATCAAAGAACCTCCGTGGCATCCAACAACAATTTGTGTTGAGGTTGGAGACCATTTGGAAAATATGAATTTGTGTAAGCTCGTCAAAACCATGGCTCGGACACTTCCTTAGCATAGACTTATATCTTTCCCATGCCCGATTCAAAGGCTCGTTTACTCCTTGCGAAAATACCGAGATAGCCGTCTTAGCCTCCATGAAACGTGATTGAGGAAAAAAGCGTTCAAGAAACTTTTCCTCCAAAACATTCCAATTAGTCATTGTCTCTTGCAATTGATCAAGATACCAATCTTTGCCTTCCCACTAGAGAATGAGGGAAAAGCCTTTGGAAATATTGCTCTTCTTGGTCTTCCGAGCATCCGCGCCCCGCGATCTCATAAAACTTGGTAAGGTGAGTGTAAGGGTCTTCATGGTCGTGGCCATGAAATGGACTTGCATAGAAGTTGAAGCAACCCGTTTTCATTTCCAACCCTTGCATTTGCTTGTCGGGCAATTGAGCATTATGGCGAGGGCTATTGACACACGGCCCCTGGTGGTGGTGGTGGTTGATTCTCCTCCATAGTGGTGACTTCTCCAAACACGGGTGGTGTTGAAGAAGTAGATGCTTCTCCTCTTTCTCCTCTTTCTTGCCTTTGCCTAGCTTGTCTTTTTCTTCTTTTAGCACTACTATTAAGTCTCCTAGCCGTCCTTTCAATTTCGGGATCGAAAAGGAGTTGGTCGAGAATACTTCCCGCATAAACTAATTCTAAAAAGTCTAGCCACACAAAAGAAACAAAGAGAGATTAGTAGAAAAAGTCTTAAAACACACAACTATTGCTATACTAACAACATCAAACGCCAATCCCCGGCAACGGCGCCATTTTGTTGTAAGATTTTTCCGTGAACAAAGTATTTTAATTATCGATTCCACAGGGATTGGTGCATGTTATAGTCTTTCAATAGAAAAGTATGTTTTAAGATGATGTAACCAAAGGGTTTGTTATCTACTCTACTAGAACCATGAGTTTCCAAACAACACCTAAATTAATTCTTTCAAAGAGAGTTATAGTTTGGATTAGAGAGAGTTTGAGATTGCTTTCAAGTTAAGAAGGCATGTCAAGATTAGTTTCATTGATCTAGTTTCATACATATTCATTTTAATCAAGCGATGAACATAATAGATGATTTCTACAAATACATATCCTCTCAATCTTGTAGATTTCCCACCAAGATTGTGAATGTTATCATGTTAATCCTTGCATGATTCCTCACTACAACTATTAGCATGATAATCATTAAGTTCAATATTTTGTAAACTCTAACACACAAATCTATTCCTAGCATTTGTTTATGAGAGGATGAATATCCTAGGTCACTTTGAAATATTCTTTTCCAAGCAAAACTCAAAGCATAAAGATGAAGAACAAAGATATTCAACTATATTAATCATCAACCATGTTCATACACCAATGGATTAAAAGAAATACATACTATAAAGATCAACTACCTCTAATCTTGACACAAAAGGAGCTTAGCTACTCATTTCCATGGTTGCCTTGCTCTCAAGATTGGTAAAGATGATGAACATGAGAAAAATCAAGAGAAAAGCTATGGTTTTTTTCCTAAACTTGCCCTAGATTTTCCAAGATGAAAAGATAATGATGGTATGTGTTTTTGCTTCCTTTACAAGCCAAAAGGTCTGGTGAAGTGATGGGTTGGTGGCTCAAAGGTGAAAGCATGGGCTGTCATTTTTCCGATTTCAGAACCGATTAAGTCATGAGCGCACTCTGGCACCGAGCGCGACCGTAGCATGCTTCCCTCTTCCAAAATTATCTTCAAAAGAATCATCCCTAAAGCTCTTCAAGTGCCCTTGAATCCAAGCTTGGGAGAATTAGTTAATAAATTCCTACAATTAAGAGTGAAAGTAAGTTAAATAATATATATTAAACAAAAACTAAATAAAAACCTAATTAAAACAAAATACTAGAATAAATATACAAATTAAATACAAAGACATTGTTAAGGACCACAAAATAATGTACAAAATAACTACAAATTGGTCCTTAACAACTGACGCGTGGGAGCAGGCATTCCAAGAGGTAAAAAAATTCTTGTCAACCCCTCCAGTTCTCACTATACCAAGGGAGAATGCTCAACTGGTGCTATATCTCACTGTGTCCGACCGTGCAATAAGTTCTGTGTTGGTACAAGAAGGAGAGGCCGGAGATCGGCCGATTTACTTTGTCAGTAAAGTGTTAAAAGGAGCAGAGTTAAGATACCAGAGAATTGAACATTTGACTCTAGCTTTGGTGACGACAACTCGGAAGCTAAGGCATTATTTCCATGGGCATCTTATCTTGGTAAAAACATACTTCCACTAAAATAAGGGACGAGGTATGGACATTACGAGTATTCGGTGATGCCTTTCGGTGTCACTAATGCACCGGGAGTATTCATGGAGTACATGAACCGTATTTTCCATCCTTACTTGGATAGTTTCGTGGTTGTTTTTATTGATGATATTCTGGTTTATTCTAAATCGAAAGAAGAGCACGCAGAACATTTACGCATTGTGTTAGAAGTTCTGAAGGAGAAGAAGCTTTATGCTAAGTTGTCAAAGTGCGAGTTCTGGTTAGGTGAAGTGAGCTTTCTGGGGCATGTCATTACTGGTGATGGTATTGCGGTTGATCCTTCTAAAGTTGATGTGGTGTTAAAATGGGAAACTCCTAAGTCTGTTACTGAGATTAGAAGTTTCTTAGGTTTGGCTGGTTACTACAGGAGGTTCATTGAAGGGTTTTCTAAGTTGGCACTTCCTTTGACAAAGTTAACTTGTAAGGGAGCTGCTTTTGTGTGGGATGTCAAGTGTGAAGAAAGTTTTGTTGAATTGAAGAAAAGTTTAACAACGGCGCCGATCTTGATTCTACCTAATCCTGAAGAACCGTTTGTTGTTTATTGTGATGCTTCTAAGATGGGTTTAAGTGGTGTGATTATGCAAAATGGCAAGGTGGTTTCTTATGCTTCTAGGCAATTGAAGATTCATGAGAAGAACTATCCTACCCACGATTTGGAACTTGCGGCGGTTGTTTTTGTGCTTAAGATTTGGAGGCATTACCTTTATGGTTCTAGATTTGAAGTATTTAGTGACCATAAAAGCTTGAAATATTTGTTTGATCAAAAAGAGCTTAATATGAGGCAAAGGTGGTGGCTTGAATTGTTGAAAGATTATGATTTCAGATTGAATTACCATCCTGGTAAAGTGAATGTGGTGGCCGATGCTTTAAGTCGAAAGACTTTGCATATGTCACTTATGATGGTGAAAGAGTTGGAAATAATTGAACAATTTAGAGATATGAGTCTTGTGATAGAAGTGACGCCGAAGAGTGTTATATTGGGAATGTTGAAGATCAATAACGATTTTCTTGATAGCATTAGAGAAACTCAAAAGCTTGATGTGAAACTCGTTGATTTGTTGGTTGGTATTGGACAAACTGAAAGTGAAGATTTCAAGTTGGATGCTCAGGGTGTTTTGAGGTTCCGATATAGGATTTGTGTTCCCGATGATGTTGATTTAAAGAGAATGATCTTGGAAGAAAGTCATAGAAGTAATTCGAGTATTCATCTCGGAGCGACCAAAATGTACCAAGATTTAAGGAAACTATTTTGGTGGTCGAGTATGAAAAGAGAGGTGGCTCAGTTTGTTTATGCTTGTTTAACCTGTCAGAAGTCTAAAGTGGAGCATCAGAAACCTGCAGGGTTGATGCAACTGTTGGAGATCCCAGAATGGAAATGGGATAACATTTCTATGGATTTTGTAACGGGGTTACCGAATACACCAAGAGGACACGATGCGATTTGGGTGATTGTTGATAGGCTTACAAAGTTGACTCACTTTATTCCTATTAACATCACTTATCCCGTATCGAAGTTGGCAGAGATTTATACGCATGTGATTGTTAGATTACATGGGATTCCTTTGTGTATTGTTTCGGATAGAGATCCGAGGTTCACTTCTGAATTTTGGAAAAGCTTGCAAGAGGCTTTGGGTTCTAAGTTGAGGTTGATTTCGGCTTATCATCCTCAGACTGATGGTCAGAGGCAAAGGACGATTCAATCGTTGGAAGACTTGTTACGAGCTTGTATTCTTGAGCATGGTGGTTCATGGGATACATACCTTCCTTTGATTGAGTTTACTTACAATAACAGTTTTCATGTTAGTATTGGAATGGCACCGTTTGAGGCGTTGTATGGTCGGAGGTGTAGAACTCCTTTGTGTTGGCACGAGTCGGGTGAAAGTGTGGTGCTTGGACCCGAATTGGTTAGAGAAATTACTGAGGCGGTGAAGATGATTAGAGAAAAGATGAGAATTTCTCAAAGTCGTCAAAAAAGTTATCATGATAAAAGGAGGAAAGACTTGGAATTTCAAGAGGGTGATTATGTGTTTTTGAGAGTTACTCCTACAACCGGTGTTGGGTGAGAATTGAAGTCGAAGAAGCTAACTCCTCGCTTTATTGGTCCTTATCAAATTACTAGTAAAGTGGGAAAAGTGGCTTATAGGGTGGCGTTACCGCCAAATATTTCAAATTTGCACGATGTTTTCCATGTGTCACAACTTCAGAAGTATGTTCCGGATCCTTGTCATGTGATTGAGATGGATGATGTTCAGGTTCGGGAAAATCTTACGGTGGAAACGATGCCTTTGAGGATTGAGGATCGTGAGATAAAGTCTCTTCCGTGCAAAGAGATTTCATTGGTCAAGGTTGTTTGGATAGGAGCAGCTGGTGAAAGCGCGACGTGGGAGTTAGAAAGTAAGATGCGGGATTCCTATCCCGAGCTTTTCGAGTCAGGTAATTTCGAGGATGAAACTTTTTAAGTGGGGGAGAGTTGTAATGCCCGTTTTATTTAAATATTATATTATATTAATATTTTGATTTACCGTTTGACGATTGTTTTGGCGACGTTCCGTCCGGTTCGGTAAAATATTATTCGGACGGATATTTAATTCCCCGAAACTATTTTAATAAATTGAGTTAATGATTTAATTAGATGATATTAATGTTTTAATAATAGTAGGGGTGTGGGAGCAATTTGTGAGAATTGGGCTTCTCACCCTTGGTTAGTAAAACAACTAGCATATAAAAGCATTTCCTCCATCTTTTCCTATCATAACATCAAAAACACAAAGTATAGAATTTGGAGAAAAGTTAGGGCTTTGGTAGAGGAAGAAGAAGAGAGCAAGAAGAAGAGCAAGGCTTGGTTTGAGGAATCATCAAGAACAATCAAAGCTTGCTAGGTAAGGGGTTTGATTTCTATCTCATATAGTTAGGGTTTGTTAGTGATAGTTTGGATTGGGGAAAAAATTGATAGTTGAGTTATAGGGTTTGATTGGTTGATTGTTGAAAATGTTTAGAAAAGTTGAATTAGGAGTATGGATTATGGGTATGATGTTAGTAGTATTGTAGTATATGATTTATGAAATGGAAATGAAAAAGAAAAGCTTATCAGTAAAACAGAAAAATGTGAAACTGTAAAATACAGAAAATGCACGCAGGGAAGATGAAGTGGCTGGCTGGTGTGCAAGGGGGGAGGCGCCCACCTCCATGTGTGGGGCGACCGTCCCCCATGGTGAGGCACCCGCCTACACTTCCCTTGAAGCAATGGGACATGCGTCCCCAATGGCAGTAGGAGAAACGGAAATTTTCTCTGTTTTCTGTAACTTGGTTTTTCTGTTTCTGTCAAAAATTAATTCTCTGCATAATTGCTTGCAAATAGGTTCTGTTTCTTAATAAAAGTCCAATTTCACCTAGTAGTAACTTATATCCATAAAATATAATTAGGACATAAGATAGCCGATTAAATTTAGAACCCGATTATATTCCGATTTTCCGATTTCGGTAAATTCGACGACGGAGCAAGTTGCTCCGAATTCAACAAAAATTGACGTGCTAGCTAAGTTCGACGTGCAGAATGTAGTGGTGAGGTTAGTTTTTCGAAATTGTGAGTTTTTACGAAATGACCCAAAATAGGCCAATTTACGGTAAATTGAACCGGATTGTGTTTTAGTCAATTTAAGACATATACGAACTATCCGATTTCGATGTTGATGTTTATAATTAATGCCCATAATTAAGAATGGCTTTCCCGACGATTATTGATGTTTTGACTATTTTTACGTTTTTGGAAATTGGTGGATTAATTGATAGTGATGTTGTGTGAATAGTCATGATGTTTGCGACGATGTATTTAATTATGAATACTTGTTGTTTATGCGATGCGATGACATGTTTATTTGATGTGAATAAATATGGAGATGTGGACTTTATGTCAATTTTGATGAGCGATGATGATGTGTTGTTGTGTGGTCTTTATTATTGAGTCACATACATTGCATAGGCGACGAGGGCTTTTATGCCAAGCAACGATGGCTTTTATGCCAAGCGACGATGGGCTTTATGCCAAGTGTTCCTATTTATGGACAAAGCGACGGGTACCACATGCATAACATAGTCGTGTCTCATGGAGTCGGTTATGTTTATGTTTGAGTTGTATAACATTGGGTTTTTAATCGATGAATGATGATTGAATTGCGATGGTACATGATGTTTTGTGTTGATGCGAGTACAATGATTATGTGATGAAGTTAAAGTGCTAATTTATACACTAAATGATAAGTTAAAGTATGTAAGCTTTTAATACATGTCGACATACTTTATTTAAATTATATTATTTACAATTCCAAAACTATGTATATATCCTATCATGCTTATAATTATATGTTTTGGAGTATCTCACCCTTTACTTGTTTCGTCGTTGCCTATATATTGGTAACGTGCAGGTGATCCCGAGGATGAGGAGGATTAGCTCGAGTAACTTTATTTTGTGTCGTTCTGCTCTGATCGTAGTAACACTCGGGATTTGGGCGACGTCATTATTTTGATAGGATAATTTGTGTATACTATCTTATGATGTTATAACCTTATGTATTGATGGCAACATGATGTTATGTATATTTTGTGAACATATCCGCTGTGCTGTGAATATTCATATGTGTATATGATGAATTATGTATGAATCGGTATATCCGACTTTTGATGTGCATGATAATGCTAATTGTTGGAAATGCGAATATGTGATGCCTCAATTTTGTTAAATGAAATTTTGAAACTCTTATTGTATTATTAATTACGCGGGGTAGAATTGGGGTGTTACAAAAGACCTCATCTTGATAAAGTATGTCCAATCGGCGTTATTACCGTGTAAGAAGTTTGAAGGGTTTGAGATTTGCCACATCCCTAGAGAAGAAAATGCCTGAGCTGAGACAATCTCCTAGCTCGTCTGGCTAGCACTAAGGGGTCGGGAATGAATAAATCGGTGATCCAGGAGACTTTAATATTGCCGAGTATTGAAAAAGAGGAAGTACTTGCAGTTGAAGAAGAAACCGGTTGGATGACTACCATCATCAAGTATCTTCAACAAGATGTTTTACCTAACAACAAGGAAGAAGCCCGAAAGGTGAAGAAGATCTCAGCAAGGTTCGTGATAGTCACTAACAAACTTTATAGGCTAGGGAGAGCTACTCATACGTTACGTTGTGTGTCCGAGGAGGATATTACTCTGGTAATAAAAGAGGTTCATGAAGGCATTTGTGGAAATCATGTTGGTGGTCAATCCTTGTCCAGTAAGATTTTATGCGTTGGGTATTTTTGGCCTACCATGTTGAAGGATTGCACACACTTTGTTACTCATTGTGTAAAATGCCAAACGTTTGCACCTAGAATCCACACACTGGCTGAGCTTCTTCACTCTGTGGTGATTCCGTGGCCTTTCCATCAGTGGGGGGCTGACATCTTCGGACCATTTCTGGTGGCTCCAGGACAGTTGAAGTTTCTCATTGTAGTTGTTGGTTATTTCACAAAATGGGTGAAAGTCGAAGTTGTTGCCCGGATAACAGCGGAAAGAGTACGTCGTTTTTACTGGAGGAATATAATTAGTTAATTAGTAGCTAATATGGTGGTGACAAGTGTCACCACCTTTAATTATTTCTGATGATTCCACGTATCACTTCATTAGTCCATAGTGTGCACTTTGCTTCTCCTCTATCAGATTGTCATCAAAATTGCTATCATCATCTTTATTATCATCAGATGTCTCTGATAGGCTGCCCACGGTACACCACCAGAAGTTGTGTACGCTGGATCATTCAGGGCTGCCCTTTATTTGGACTCTCCGGATTTCTTTTGCACCCCCCCAGATTCAACTCAAAACAGGCCCATTCTAAACTCTTCTTTTTTTAATTATTTTGATTTAATCATGCAAATAAATATGGGTTGATGTATTAAATAATAATTAGTTTTATGATAGTTTTTATTTGACAATTTATCAATTAAATTATTAATTGATGTTTTATCAAATAAAAAAAGTCTATTCTAATAATTATTTAATTTTTTTTAGACTTGTATTGTGTGATAATTACTCACTTGCTCTCGTATGCTTGTATGATTTATTCATGATTGAACACTTCACACACAATTAATATAAAACAATTCCATTTCTGTTAATTTGACTCATGTGCCATAAGGGTCTCATAGTTGGGGATGAGCATGGCCATCCTCACGAGGTTAATTAAAGCCCTTGTTGCTTTGGTTAGCCATAACCCAGATAATTTGGTCCATATACCATTTAACCACGCACGAGGATTTCATGATTGGGGATAAGAGCACATATCCTCACGAGATTAATTAAGTCTATATACTTGAATAATCATGACCTGATTACATTCCATTCTATCAGTATATCAAAGCCTTATAAAACATTTTCATAATCAAAGTTCTAAACCTCGATCCAACGCCGAGTGATTTTCATAAAATTCTTTTTCACAATAAACCCTAAGTATTTAAATCGTTGGTTTCTAGACCAATTGTTTAAATACTTGGGCCAAATGAACTATGAGTCTTTGAATCATTGGATGCTAGTCCAATCGTTTAAAGACTCTTAATAACGTGAACCTCGTTTCACTTTTTTTTTAAGAAAAGACTTTTGGGATGATAGACGACTCATTGAGCATTGAGCTCATCCGGTTTCTAGTATTTGAATCGTAGGATGCTAGTCCTATTGTTCAGTACTTTTCATCCGCTTAAAATTAACTCAACTCATTCAAACTCATTTTTCGCTCATATGCGATAATCAAAGTCATTTTCTTCTAAAAACCAACACAACCAACTTAAACATTTTCCAGAAGAACTACGGAGTTTTGACTTTCCCATTGTACGAGGAAATACGTAGGCACACGGTCTCGAAACCGTGTCAAACTCAAAATAATAAACAAACCCTTCCCTTCTATTTTCTCAATCATAGCTTAGAAATTAGCGAATATACACATAAACACTTAGAACGAAACGGGTCCGATCGAATACGATGGACGTAAGGGGTGCTAATACCTTCCCTTTGCGTAACCGACTTCCAAATCCATCTTTTTTGGTCTCGTAGATCGCCTTATCCGATGTTATGAGTTTTATCTATATTTTCCCGTTCTTTTTTAGAACAAATAAAATTAGGTGGTGACTTCATTGTTTTAAAACTAAATGATTTTGAAAAAAACCAGTTACGACAACTATGTTGCAATTATACTTTGTAGTTTTGTACTATTTTATTATATATGATACCTGTATTTAAAATTTAATTTAAATTTAAATTATCAAATTGTAAAATTTATTTATGATATGATATTTTCAAAATGTTTAAAATTTAAATTTAAATCATTAAATTGTGAATTTATTTATGATATAATATTTTTTAAAAATTTAAGTTCTAGTTACATTTTATAAAGATTTAGTCACCGGTTCGACACATTTTATATCTATATAGTTTTGTTACAAAGACCAGTCTATTCAACTGAGTTATCCAGTTTAATCCGATTTAGTCATGCGGTTCGACCAGTGATCCAGTGGTTCGACCAATAAACCAGTGACCCAGTACCTTAACCGATTTGATCTCCGGTCCGATTTTTAAAACACTGCTTTTAACAAATCATAATACATGCTACAATAAATCATGTTATTGTTACTTTGGTTCCAAAAGCCTCAAGGGTAAAATCTATCAATGAGATGGCCAATAGCTTGTTGCACAATAGTTTAAAAAGACCATCTCAAATATCCTTACCATGAGATTGAATAGGGTCATTAATGTAATAGTGAGTGAGAGTTAGTATGCTTTTGTTTCAAGCAAGGTTATTCGTGAAAACATCATTATAGTTGATGAGCTTCTAAGAGGTTACAATAGGCAACATGTATCCTCTAGACATGCAATATAAATTAATATACAAAAAGCCTATGACACTATAGAATGGATATTTCTAGAAACTATTATGAAAGATATGGATTTTATGTACAATTCATCAATTGGATAATGGTTTGTGTCAATATTGTATCCTATAAGTATAACATCAATGGGCAACATAATGAGTTACTTAATGTCAAAAGAGGTTTAAGGTAGGGATATCCAGTTTCTCCATTATTGTTTGTGATTATGATGGAGTATATGAGCAGATGTCTGAAGAAATTATAGTAGAGTCCAAACTTCAATTTTCTTTCAAAATGTGAGAAATTGCGAATAACAAACATATGTTTTGCAGATGAGCCCATCCTTTTCTCAAGAGGTGATGAAATCTTAGTGAATCTTATGATGAAACAATTTCATATGTTCTCAGAGTTACAGGTATGAAGAAAAACCCCACAAAATGTAAAGTTTATTTTGGTGGAGAGCATGGACAAGTTCAACAGAAAGTTGTGGGAACCACAAAATACTCAAACTACCATTTAAATACTTAGGGTTTTACCTATCAATCCGTAAATTAAATGTCCATCAATATAAGCCTTTGTTGAGTTAAATCATCGCTAAATTTAAAATTTGACTTCAAAGTTGTTGAGTTATGCAAGTAGAAAGTGGTTGATCAATAATGTTATTTTTTCTATCACTGTGTACTGGATGCAAGTGTTTCCAATACCAAAGAAAGTTATCCATCAATTTTTTTTGAAGCTATATGCAGGAGCTTTCTTATGAGTGGTGATCAATCACCATTTATGATATAGTTATTATCATTTTAACAGGTAAAAGTAAGCGAGTTATTTGCATTTTTCATATAATTTGAGGGGTTTATATGTCAGTTTCTTAAATTTTGTATTTATCTATGTTTTAAAAATTCATGGTATTTTATATATTTTTTTGGAAGATTAACGTGTTTTGTAGGCCGGAGGAACTCAATGATATGGTTGAAAGTGGAACACGACGAATTTTCAAAAAGATTGAGAAAGTCTATTTAGTAGCATGTTTTACATCATGATAAACATGTGGTATTTTTAGGGTTGGATATAACTCATATTTTTGCGGTCAATCAAGATTTTCATGAACTCTAAGTGATTGAAGACTTATTTTCATTTCATTATGTGTAATGTTTATATTTTGTATTTTACTTTTCTTGAACATTAGGAGTAGTTAAATCCCCTTATGCTATAGGGTGTCCCTAATTTGATTTTATTGATTACTTTCTCTTGAACTTTGTAATGACAAAAATTTGACATATATTTGATTTACTTTTAATTTGTGCTTAATGCTTTCTTTTTCGAAAAAATTGAGAATTGGTTTATGATTGATTATTAGGAGGGAGTGTCAATGTCAATGTCAACGTTTGATTAGAAGTATTTTACACTTGATTAGAAGTATTTTACGGTAGATATTATCCAAGATTAGAGATACCCTATAAAAATCAATTTGTTCTTGGTCATATATTGCTTAAATTTCTATGTAATTCTCTATAGACATATGATTTAATTTGAAGGTTTAAAGATTTGTTCACTAAAGACTTAGGAATAAACACCCTTAAGAACCGATAATCAATTATGACCAAGAACAAATCATCTTCTGTTAAAGAAAATCAAGTTTAAAAATATTATTTACGAAAAAGTAAGACATAAAACACACGAAGAAAATGAAGAAAGAAAAAAGGATTTACGAAAAAAAATTCAAACAACAATACTGACAAAATGCAGAAAGTCAAGGAAGAAGATGTGATTTTTTGTAAAAAAAATTTAAACAACATTATCGGAAAGAGAAAAAAAGACGAAGATGAAGGAGAAAGAAGATGAAGAAAAAGGAGAAAGAAGAAGAGAGTCGAAGGAGAGAAAACATACCTCAGAAAAAATGAGAGAGAAGAAACTGTATGAAAAAGTGAAAGTATGGTATGAAGTAGTAGTTGAAAGACAAGAGAATCTTGAAAAAACAACAACATGGCACATTATAGAAGGAAGAAAGGCAAATTGGACTTTTTTTCTTCGTAATATCTTGTGTTCTTATATTATACTGATATACTGATATTAAACTCCATGAACATTAACATTACAATATTATTTATTCATTTAGAAATTTATTAATTTATTGATATCATCTTAGTTTATATATATCTATTGAAATTTAGAAATATTAAAAAATTCATTGGATAATGCTAACATGATCCTAAAAGCACATATTAAAAAATTTATGTTAAAAAATAATTTAAAATAATTAATTATATATAATATAATTTATTGAATATACAATTTGTAAAATAAAATTGTTGCATTACCCAAACTCATATTATAGTGAGCTCCATTTGAGTTTGAGTAGAGTGGAGAAAGCAGTGAAAGCTGTTTTGTAATCCACGGCAGAAATGGCAGAACCAATGGATTGCGATTCACCAAACTACAAACCCTACACACTTTCCCAAACCCTAACATCTCACAAACAAGCTATCTCCGCCGTCAAATTCTCCTCCAACGGCCGTCTCCTCGCCTCCTCCTCCGCCGACAAAACCATCCGCACCTACGCCTTCACCAACTCCGACTCCGATTCCAACTCCCTAACCCTATCTCCCATGCAACAATACGAAGGCCACGAGCAAGGCGTCTCCGACTTAGCATTCTCCTCCGACACTCGCTACCTCGTCTCCGCCTCCGACGACAAAACCATCCGCCTATGGGACGTTCGCACCGGGGCGCTAATCAAGACGCTTCACGGCCATACTAACTATGTTTTCTGTGTTAATTTCAATCCTCAGTCGAATATCATTGTTTCCGGTTCGTTTGATGAGACTGTTAGGGTTTGGGATGTTAAGACTGGCAAGTGTTTGAAGGTTATTCCTGCGCATTCTGATCCCGTTACCGCCGTTGATTTTAATCGGGATGGCTCGCTTATTGTTTCCAGTAGCTATGATGGTTTGTGCAGGATTTGGGATTCTTCTACTGGTCATTGTATGAAGACTCTTATTGATGATGAGAATCCTCCTGTTTCCTATGTCAAGTTTTCGCCTAATGCTAAGTTTATTCTTGTTGGTACCTTGGATAATAATCTGGTAACATCTCTTCTCTCTCATTAACTCAATTTCGATTTCGTTATCATCTAAAATGATAGAGAATTGCAGTCACATGTAGTTCATATGAGTCTGAGTCTGATTGAATAGAGAAATGCAATCAAATATAGTTATAGTTGATATGATTCTATTTGAATAGGTATATGGATCAGACCTAGACTCCACAATTTGAATAGAGAAATTGCATTCAAATATAGCTGATATGATTCCATTTGAATAGGAAAATGGAACAAACCCAAACTCCAGCGTTTGAGTAGAGAATTGCATTCAAATGTAGTTGATATGATTCCACTTGAATAGAGAATTCCATTCAAATGTTGTCGGTATACCCCAATAGGAATTGCATTTTGGTCTATATGAGATATACAAAGTTATGATGTCTGAGGTTACAATCTTCACTGCAGACCCTTTTAATTATAGTTAAAAAATGTGTAAAAAACTAGTAGTATATTTTTATTATAAAAGTTAAATTCATGTGTGTGGGATACCATGGCTACTAGTGGATCCGGCTCCTCCAGAGTGGACGACTCACTCTAAAGGAATAGTGAGTAACATCAATCATTGTTCAGCAAATCAAGTATAGATATTGTAGGTTACATTGTAACAAATTACAATCGTGTTAAAATGGCAACTCTTAATTTTCTCACTTTTCACTGAGTCGCTTTAGAAGATCCAAATCCTATATAGCTAAGAAAAAGCTGAATGAATTATATAACTTTGTTGTTGGGTTTCTTAAGGGGAGTCTATTCTTTGTACATTATTATGTTTTATATTTGTGTAGTGGCTTTATATGACTAATGTGATACATTTTCATTTTTGTTTCTCATAATGTGTATTATATTTGATTGTTCTATTGGCGGTGAGAATTTCTTTTCTTATTCTTCATCTTTCAATGTGTTTTGGACTTCGGAAATGCATTGAGGTCTCTTTGAAAGGGATTTGTAAACAAGTACTCCACTTAGTTTGGTTTTTAATGTTACGATTGGCTTACATGGGAATTTTTTTGTCCCTGCAGAGGCTTTGGAACTATTCTACTGGGAAGTTTCTGAAATCTTACAGTGGTCATGTTAATTCCAAATTCAGTATTTCGTCCTCATTTTCTACAACTAATGGGAAGTATGTTGTTAGTGGTTCAGAAGATAGTTGTATATACTTGTGGGATCTGCAGTCGAGGAAAATTGTACAGAAGATGGAAGGTCATACAGATACTGTCATATCTGTCTCATGTCACCCTACGGAGAACATGATTGCTTCAGGAGCACTCGGCAATGATAAGACTGTCAAGATATGGACTCAACCGAAAGACTGATTCAATATAGATCTGGGCTAGTGTTCCAATGAATTGGTGGGAGTTGAGATAGCAGTAACACTTGTGATGACACCTTCTACCTCATTTTGCAGTTTGAGAAACTTAATAATATTATTTTTGAGATCATTTTGCAGTTGATCGATGAAAAGTGGATTTATGAAAAGACTGATGTTTTTATGAAAAGAAACGAATTTAGAGTAAAAAGTGTTTGTGCCCTGAAAATTAAAGGTTCCCTAGCTCAATATTGTTGGGTTTATCCTCGGGCATTAGACACATTTCTGTCTACTGCCCTGAAAGAGGCAGACACCTTTGGTAGATTTGATCATCTCCAAAGGAAATATTTGTGGTATCTAATCATTTTGAATTTGAAGCTGTGTTGTAAATATGATAATGGCATCTACATAAATTTGTGAAATGAGTACTGTGTGTGGTCCAAATCCTACAGTGAAAAGAGGATAATCAATTATGAACTTTTTAAATCTATAAGTAGTGATCTCTTGGGAGAACTTTTATTAAAACAGTAATCACAATACCTGGCAAAGTCTATAATGAGATTTATTTATTTTTATCTTGTTTGCATGACATGCTCTCTTTCTCACCTAACTAAAGAAACATCATTAGTTTTTCTTATTAAACTTGATATTTTGGCATGACAAGTGTTTTTTTCATACCTTTTTTCTTATGTAAGAGCAAAAAAAAAAAGGAATAATATTAAGACTAAGGCATCATGATACCACTCCTAATCACAACATCCTTTGAAGAAACAAGAATGGTAATAGTCAGAATATACCTTTGAACTTATAAGAGAGTGATCAATTATGAACTTATAACTTCCTTCTCAACCACTGTGGTAGGATATACCTTTGAAAGTAATCAGCCTATGAGTGCTGCTAGACGAGAAAAAGCAGAACCATAATCGGCTCCGCTAACAAAACCAAAACAGCTCCAAACTGACTACCATTCCAACTCCAATGCTAGATATATACCGCTGACAAATACATCAGAAATTTATCAGCCATGCTCCCCTAAACTTGCTGCTGTTTGAGATTTGGCGAAAATCTCCACCAGATCCCGACCCCCAAAATCAGTTATGCAGCCTAGATACTAATAAAGCTAGGACCACCAATAACTCAACATTTCAATCAGAACTATACCAAACTAAGGCCAACAAGCCACAGTTTGGCCGGCAAATCTCCACTGCACGAAGCTCTATGTTAATTGTACAATTGGAACAGAACTCTGTCAACCAATATAACAGCAACGAGATTCCGTCAAGGGAAATATATTCATTTGACAAAAGCAATCTGTATCAAAGACATTTTGTCAACATCACGAACTAAACACCAAATGCTGAAACATCCATTCTAACTAAACCAAAACAGGTTCACTAAATGAATGCATGGATGTAATCCAACAAATTTGCATCCTCGAAAAACAAGTGAGATACAGACTCTTCACCGCCACACTCTCCTGCATACCTATTCCCACCCTGAACACTCACTCCCCTTCTAACAAGGTTGTCTTTGATAGGGATCCTGTTTTAAAACATTCTCCACATCATCCCTGACACTTTTGACAGAACAGCCTTATTTCACACACTAGACCATGGAATAATAGATTGATTTTGAGGCTCCGACATTAGCCTCTTTCACTGAATACTCCTCTGCCTCTGTTTGAGACCACATGCCTAATACTAACCGGTTAAAATCCTTCCACCAAACTGATATATCATTGCACCTTTATATGACTTATGTGATAGATTTTCGTTTCCACTTCTCATAGTGGTTGTTTATTTGATTGGTGTTGTATGTAAAAATTTCTTTATAGGCTGCTTAGAAAATAGCTGTTAGGTTGAAAACGTGGATTTGTGAATAGAAGTGATTTTTTTGTTGTTTAGAAGTAAAAAATGTTTGTACAGATGAAAACATGAATTTGTGCATAGAATGATGTTTTGGTTGTTTAGAAGTAAAAAATGTTTGTGCTGTCAAAATAGGAACATGACTTTAATTGAATAAACAACTTCCAACCAACATTTTTTTTGAAAGCTTCCAAAAAAATTGAACAGCTGTATACTCTTCATAAGTTTTAGAGATAAATATATCAAGTACTCTTGTGGGGCATGAAATTAAGACTTTGGTGGGGGGTTTAGTGAGAGTTTCTATCATTTGATCTTTGGAGTTTTGAGAAAGCCTGAGTTGACATACTTGACGAGTTCTTCACAATCAATAGCGACTTGTTTGAGAATATATCATGGCGATTAGGATTGTTGGCTAAATACTGTTACGTTGCTATAACTTCGAAAGATTGTAGAAACAGTGTAAACTTCAAAGGATTCAAGTAATTGTCTATTAATGAATTGCATGAAATTTGATTCTTCAAGAAAATTTTGAAGATATGTTTTCTAATATTTGTGGTCTCTAATCATTTTGAGTTTGAAACTCTGTTGTAGCATGTTTATTGTTTTGAGTTAGTTATTTCCACATTGGCCCTATTATAGTAATGTCATCTACATAAATCAGTGGCATTAGTAGTGTGGGTCCAACTTCTAATGGTGAAAAGAGAGTGATCAATTATGAACTATTTTAAACTAAAACTAGTGATCTCTTGGGAGAACTTTTATTAAAAACAGTATTCAAAATAAGTCTATAATCAGATTTATTTATCTTCTTTTCTTTAGTTTGAAGGAGTTTTCTTCATCTTCTTTTCTTTAGTTTGAAGGAGTTTTATTTATCTTCTTCTGGTATGAACAAATTTAAATATTTATCATTTGTGTCCCACTATCTTTTGGTTCAATAGGTATGAGTGACATGTGTAGTTTTTTTTCTCTAAAATTTAATGTTTTTTGGAGGAAGTTCTAAAAATGGGTGATTTTCAAAAAATTTCAATTACCTGCGGATTTTTCTGCATTACCTGCAGAAATACCTTCGGAAACATAATTCACATGAAAATTTACAAGAAACATCAAATATGCAGGAAAATCCGCAGGTAATTTTTTTTTGTAAACATGGTTCGATAGAGAATTATTGGAGAAGGTTGGTTAATTTGGTATTAAAAATTCAAAACTTGGTTATTTATAAAAAAATTCTAAATCTTTTTTAATACAAAAAGTAATGTTGGAAAATCTGCAAGAAAAAAAGTGAACTTAGGAAAATTGTTAATACAAAATGAAATCTTATGAAATTTTACGGTTGAAGTAATCTTTTGCAGTTGAAAACAATGGGGGTGTACCGGCAAGGTACTCTAATGCCAAAGTGAGAAAGAGAGCAATCAGAATGCAAGTACAAGAAAGTAAGAGAATGAATACCTGACCCTCTCAAGTGATAGGGTATATATAGCCCCCAACGTTGGGTCAATAATTGATCCCACTAAGAGACTGTCAGGGTTTACGTGTGTATGGAGTCCAGCACGTGGCCTCCTCCCTAGTTTGTAGCTCCGAGATATAAGGGGAATTGACCCGTTATTCTCGGAGGGCATGATGATGGTTCAAACTGTTGTTGATTACATTCCATAATACGCACGTGGGGGTAGTCCCCAACAGTCATTAGCAAGTGAGCCTTTGGGTCTTTTGGAGGCACTGAATTGGGTCTGTATGATTATGGGGCAAGTGTTGGCCCAGTCCAGAACAACGTTTGTGGTAGTGTTAAAAGATAGTTTTGACTTGTCATGAATCAAGATTTTCAACCCTTGCTTGGTTTTAATTCTAGAGAAAGCAACATATAGTTGTCCATGACTAAAAACTTCTTTTGGAAAATAAAAACTCACAAATTCTAATGATTGTCCTTGAGACTTATTAATGGCCATGGCAAAAAAAGACAATAATAAGAAATTGTCTTCTGACAAGCTTGAACGGCCATAGTGACTGGGAATGTGACATTGACATCCTAGGGATATATATTATATTTTCAATATTTTTGCCTGAAATAATTGTGCCCTCGATGACATGATTGACCAGTTTTGTAACAGTTAGTCTTGTACCATTACATAAGCCTTATGATTGATCTAAGTTTCTCAACAACATAATTGTTGTTCCAATTTTTAACTTGATGGAATGGTTGGGCAAGCTAGAAGTTTTTTAAAGCACCCAAAAATTCAGGAGTTAAATGTACCTGTTGCATTACCATTACATAAGCCTTTTGATTGTACTAATTGCGAGATATGCCATTGAGAGAGAAGACATTGCGGGCTAGGGATTACCATACAACATACTTGTTGTCGTCCTGTCAACATAATGCGCAAATTACGAGAGACGCTATTGAGAGATAAGACATTGCAGAAGAAAGTCCTGGTACGACAACTTTACATACATTCTTACCCGAGGCATATAATGTATTGGGGTATAGGCTGCAATAGAGGAGAAGTAGGGGGATAAAAATACACATTACTTATTTTTACTTGTATTTTGGTAGCAATTGTATGATGATAATATTTGCATTTTGTATTATGGTAACATTTGGATTTGTATTATTGAATAACATTGATAAATTTAACCTTACTTATTTGTTCATGAAAGATTTATCAAGGAAAATTTTCCTCAGATGAGTGAAAATGGAAATGGACATAGCATAACAAATATTTCATAAATTGGTTTATTGAAAGAATTTCTAAAGATAGGTGTTCCATACTAGAACCAAAATGAGGTATAAGTTGGTGATGAGGAATCCTAAATTGGTGGTGCTAATCTCCAATATGGAGATGCATAGGGTGGACCTTCAAGGTTAACATCCCAATGCCCAAGTCAGTTCAATATTTAAGATGAATATAGTGTGAAGTGGAGATAAAACCATATACTTGCATATCTTGTGACATAGCTTATATACCTTGGGTCATTTGGAGTAGATTGACATTAATTTGGGTATTAGATCCTTAGACCTTTGGTCGGTTCAAAATAGTTTCCCTCAAGTCTTGTCAGGTGTTAATGAGCCAGGGAAGTCTTTAATAGGCATGGTAGACCTATGAGGATGCCATTCGCTTTAACCCAAAAAAGAAAATGCTTGAAGTTTGTTGAACAAGTAGTATGGTACAAGCGCACAAGTTGGTATTCGCCATTAACCAACTCCAACCAAGATGGCTATTAACCAACTCCAACTAAGATATTGATCTTTTTTCAACCTCCACCAAGTTGGTATCCGCTATGGCGAACATATTGCACAAAGAGGAAAAATGGAAAGCATGAGAAGACGCAACGAGACTGAAGGAAAAAAAATGAAAAGAACGATGAAACAACGAAAAAGAAAGAAACTAGGGAAGAATGAAAGCAACCTACTCAACGCATATGCAAGAGCAACAAGGCGTCACCACTTAGAAAGGTGAACACCACAACTCTCACTCCGGGAAGGTGGAGAAGGACGAACCTAGCAAACCAAATAAGAAAAATCTAAAAATATGAAAAATGACGACCCTAGCAAACAAAAAGAGAGAACATAAAAAAAGATGAACGAGAGATAAAGGAGAATAGAGGAGAAGAACGAAAGATCAAGAAGATCTTAGTCAAATCTTGGAGCTTTCATCAATCATTTTCCTATCAAATGAACATCAAAATTGAATTATCCAAATTTATCAATAACATAAAGAAAAAACTTTATTCTACACAAGAAGAAGAAAGAAAAAATTCCTATCAACTGAACATCCAAATTGAGTTATCCAAATTCATCAAAACATAAAGAAAAAACTTTCTTCTACGCTAAAAGAAAGAAAAAATTACTCAAAGAATTAAGTAATAACTATTTATATTTTAGTTTTGAAAATTATGAAGAATAAAAAGAAAAGAAGAAATGATACATTTTTCATTAATGACAAATTTATAATATTATGCAAGTTTAAAATCATTTTTAAAAGTAAAATTAATATCTTTTCTTTTATTTTATTTTTCAAAATTATTTATTAAAATTGATTTAAAAATAAAATAAAATTAAAAACTAAAAACCAAATTTCATTCTAACAGGCTCCCAAATTATAATTTTGTATTACTACTAAATAAATTAATGAGGTAATAAATATTTAAAAATTATTTAATCATTTTATTAAATCGCCATATTTATTCATATATTTATCATAAATTTAGTACTTATCCTTTAACTATTTATTATTAATTTAATTTATAAAATTAGCATGGAATTGATAAATATGAATAAAATTTGCGGCTTTTCTATGTCGGTGTCGCGAGCAGAGTTTGCGACTTCTTTTTTCAATGTGAAGGGTGTTTTGATGTCTACGGCCTTCGCGAAGTCGCGACGAGGGAGTAGTCCTCTTTCGAGGAGATATTTTTCATATCATCAACTGTCGAGACTTGGACGATTTTTTGATTGAACCTCACGATATACGCTCAGAGAGATTCCTCTTTGTCCTGAGTGATGGCTTCCAGGGATGCCTCTGACTTTGGGTGGCGGTGAAGTGTATGGAGAATAGTCTCCCCAGGTGCTTCTAGGATGTGACCGATTCGCCGGACAGGCTTTTATACCACGTCATTGCCCCTTTCCTCAAGGTTGTAGGAAACATGAGGCATTTGATGGCCCCATGAACTCCTCGATGATCGAGCAAGGCATCGATGTTCTCGATATGTTCGTCAGGGTCAGTGGTACCGTCGTATTGATCGAGTCTGAGAGGTTTCTCTAGGCCGGATGGAATAGGAATATCTATTATAGCCCGACAAAGAGGACCGTGATGCTCATCTTCATCGCTCTGGTCGGGAGAGAAGGAGACTGACGATTGTTTCTCTTGTGGTGGGGGAGAGTTCTCTCTCCTCTCTTGATTTGGGTGACGGAGCAAAATCGCGAGGGAGATATGATTCTTTCTTTGTTTTCTTGTGCGAGGGAGATCCTCGTTTTTTCTTCTGAGGTGGGGTGTGTCCCCTCTTTTTCGGAATATTTCAGTTGGGATAATCTTCTTTCTGAGCAGGTCTTCTTGGTGAGGGACTACGGGAAATAACCGTTTTAGGTTTCTGAGGCGGAGACGAGGGGCAATTCCTTTCCAGAGCCTCGATGCGCTGCTGGCCCTGCTGGAGGAGGAGGCTATTAGTCTGATTGAGGGCGGACAAAATAGCAGATACTGCTGGATCCGCATTGATCGACAGTGATGCCGAGGGTTGAAAGATGACGGAGTCATCAGTTTGATTCTTGGTTTTCTGGTCATCCAGGAGGAAATATTGGTCGGCAATATCTTCAGAATCTGGGGATGCGGTCCTACCATCCCTATGATCAATGGTGTCCTCTAGACGAAGAGAGGGAATAGTCCTGTCCGTTTTCGGGCAGGCGAGAGAACGGTCTTGCCGGAAAGAAGTTGATCGTTGAAATCGGCCACCTCGTGAGGAGTTTCGAGAGTATCTTTGATCTTTTGGTATCGAGATGATGAATGAAAAAGGGAAAGATAGTTCCCACAGACGGCGCCACTGATATGAATAAGTGATCAGAATCGGAGACGACTGGCACGATAGATTGTCCTTCGAGCAAGTTGATGTTGAGGAGGGGGTGGTGTACCTTCAAGGCACTCCAATGCTAAAGTAAGCAAATGATCAAGATGAAGGTAAGAGAATATTAGGGTTATTAGGGTGATAATATGATACCTTGCCCTCAAAGATATGAGGATTTATATAATGGACATAGGAGGATTCTCATTGGTGGCTATATTTGGGCCGAGATATGCAGGTCCGCAAATATATTCGTTCGGGCTAACTAGGTCAAAATTGAGCGACTATGTTCGCAACTAGCCGTTATGTCGAGCATGAGGGACATGAAGGGCATAACTCCGGACATTGTAAGCATTGATTCCACTCGACGGATATCGGGCAAGGGACTTCGCGTGGCGGGCGATCCTGTCGTTTGTCGCGCTCAGCAAGTCTGAGGACCTCGATCGGAGACTCGAGTCTTGAGGGGATGATGCTGCTCGACGAGCATTTGGACAGTCCAAAACAGTAATATTTTCTCAACCACACACATCATCTAGCGCGTGTTTTAGCACGTGTTTGGCCAATGTTTGCTCAACAACACAACATCATATAACACATATTTTGACTAATGTTTGTTCAACAACACAGCATGATGAAATGTCTTTTCACCGTAATTTTTACAAATTACAAAATTTAAAATTTCTACGTTATCAAGATTTTCTGCTGCAATTTTATAAAAGTTAGACGCAAAATCAAACACATTCACGATTTTTACAAATTACAAAGTATAACTTTTACTTTATTGCGATCTTCTACAACTTAATTCATATGAACAAGTACTAGAAATGGAAAAGTAAGATTGAATATCAAAAACTATTTGTAGATGAAACAAAATTTGTCAAACAATAAAAATAATAACATGAACCAAATTCACGCAGTAGAATCTCCTCATCCCCCTCTCTCCCACTCACTCCTGAGTTGAGATCCTCTCCACTTCTTCAAAGAAATGGAGAATGCAATTACCAAAGTTTTAGTATATAATATATATATTTATATTATTTAAAAGTGTGACATATATTTTGTATGCTTCAATATTTATATAGTGTAAACATTAACAATGGTTAAAGAAATGTAGAGGATCTCAACTCCTCACTCCCACTCTATTCTCTTCACTTTGGTATGATTGGAATCTTTACAGCCACGTGTCACCCCATCTATTCACGCGCCACTTGCGCGTGACATAATACCCTTCACTTTGTCTCACTTATATATTTTAAATTTTATTTTCCATATATATATATATATATATATATATATATATATATATATATATATATATATATATATATATATATATATATATATATATATATATATATATATCAACAAGAGGCAAGATTAAAGAGAACGACTTGGGTTTTTGTTTTTTGTTTTATTTTTTCATTTTTTATTTTTCTCGTAAAAAACTTCTTCTTTCACTGCCTCCGTCGACCCCTCACCCACACTGTTCTTCGTATCCATGAAACTTCTTCTTTCTTAACCTAACCAGGTATCTCTTTACTCACAACAACTCTATGTGCGTGTCTTTATATATATAGTTATATATATAGTTATAGTTATATATCCGTTTTGATATATACAAGTGCTTTCTTCACGTTTTCTTTATTTTCAATCTGCAACTTCCAAATCGTTCTCTAACCATCACGACCCATTTTTGCAGCTTCATGTGCCTCTCATCAGGTTCTTCTTCTGCTTCCATGGAGGTAACCAACCAACACTATCAAATTTTTCTTCTTTTTTTTTTTTAAAAATATTTTATTTCGTGCTTGACTTGTCGTACAATTTTAATGTAGTTGAATATTTCTTGTCGTAGTAAATAACACCAATTCTCGTGGATCGTATTATTCAAGTTCTTACTCTGAAAACTGAAAACTCGATATTTTTCGTGTTTCATTGCTTTTATTATTATACATACATATATATTATATTATTATGTTTGTTTTCGTGTTATTTTTTCCTTTTCTTCGTTGCTTTGAGTTCTGTTTTCCGGTTTGAATAAATTGCGCCGCTTTTTTGTGCGTGATGGGTTTTCATGCATTTGTGTAACGTTTTCAACTTTGGATTCTGGGTTTTTCTCTTGTTTCCACAAAATGGATCTGCTTTATTCATTTCTTCTTCTTCTTAGTCTGTTTGCAGACACTGCTCTACCTCAGTTTTACTCTGCTGCGAACTTCCTTCAACAGATAAACATATATAGCTTCTCTGATTCTCATTATTGTCATTTTCTCTACTTGTTGCTGTTGTTATGAGTTGAGTTTTTTTATTTTTTATTTTTTCATTTTTTTTTCTGTTCCTAATTATTGGTGTTTAATTTGGGAATTTTTACTAATGCCTACATGCTTTATTCATTTGGTTTTTTAAGTGATGTTAAACTATATTTATGTTTTTGGTCGGACTCAAGTGATTAATGAACTTCAAGGTTGTCCTCAGGAGAACCTCTCTCCTGAACTTTAGTCCTCACTGAAATAGTTATTGATTAGACTTTACTTACTGTATTACTCGGGCCTTCCCCGGTGAGAACAAGAGGGTTTAGACTTTAAATCAAAACAAATTCCTTGATAAGATTTTTCTTCTATTTTTATAATAAAATTTAAATTTTCTTAATTCTTTTACTGTTGCAACCATGTATGATTTCAGTAAGGAATATTTATAAATGAATTTTATCACTAGGTTATTATCATGTAGAGCTTTTGAAACATTTTTGTGAATTTGTAGAATATATTTGACCATAGGTTGATTTATGTTTACTTACAACTGGAAGAAAGTGTTTGTTTCTGTTGGTAGTTCATTACAAAAACATCATCATGTTGAAAATCTTAAACCTTGCATGATAAACATGTTTAATTTTTGGACAGGTGAATGCAGTTCAAATTAATAACAACCTAGCGAATGGTATCGACGAGCAACGAGATGATGAACAATCACTTTCTCCAGAAAGGCCGAAGGCTTATGATGTTTTCGGTGATCCGGACCCAGATTTATCTCCTCGGGTGGGTGAGGAGTACCAGGTTGAAATTCCTGCCTTAATTTCAAATTTTGAGTATTGTTTGATTCAAGTGAATGTTGATGAGGCAGAAAGTACTATTCGTAACTTTCAAGTAGGATTACCTATTCCAATTATTTGGATAAAGGATGGAGCAGAGAAGAGCAACGCTGATCCACCGAAAAACGAATGCAAGGTGAATCCTAAACTTGAGGCCATTGGCAGTACATTGTTCAGTAGAAAGAGTTCTGATATGCAGCTAGAAACAAAGATTGGGATGCAAGAGGAGGATAGGCATAAAGGGCAGATTCTGGTTCCTGGTTCTCGAAGTGACAACTGGACTGAAGTTGAAGAGGCCAGTTTCGTCCTTGGCCTGTATATATTCGGGAAGAACCTCGTTCAAGTGAAAAGATTTATCGGCAATAAGAAGAAGATGGAGGATATACTGTCATTCTATTATGGGAAATTTTATAAGTCTGACAAATATCAGAGATGGGATGGATGTAGGAACATGAAAAGCAGGAAACCCGTTTCTGGGCAAAGATTATTTACTGGACAAAGGCAACAAGAGCTTTTGTCTCGACTACTCCCGAATGTATCACAGGAATGCCAAAAAAAATTACTTGAGGTACTGACTTAACTATTTCGAAGTTTATGTCATTTTTATTTAATATCACTGTTTCTCTACTGTCATGGTATTAGCTGTGAACTTGTCATAAATTTTGAGTTCAATTATTTCATAGGCGTCAAAGGCATTTATAGAGGGAAAAATGCTTTTGGAAGAATATGTTTTAACTCTAAAAGCTTCAGTTGGGATCAAAGCACTTGTTGAGGGAGTGGGAATTGGTAAAGGGAAACAAGATCTTACAGGTGTCTCTATTGATTCTGCAAGGTCTACTCAAGCCGTTCCTTTTCGTGCAGAAATACCAGTTGGTAAAGCACGTTCAATGCTTTCAACATCGGAGATAATAAGCTATCTAACTGGTGACTTCAGATTAAGTAAAGCTCGAACAAGCGATCTCTTTTGGGAAGCTGTTTGGCCTCGTCTACTTGCCAGAGGTTGGCACTCGGAGCAGCCTAGATGCTATAACTATTCGGTTACTTCTAAGAATCCTCTGGTCTACCTTGTCCCCGGAGTTAAAAAGTTTTCAAGGAAGCTCGTGAAAGGGAATCACTATTTCGATTCTCTATCTGATGTGCTCAACAAAGTTGCGTCCGATCCTGAACTAATTGATCTCGAGAAAAACACGGATGATGACTGCACGGGCAAGGAAGGAAACGGATGGACGAAAGATACAAAACTGGACAGTGAAAATTCCCCAGCTGATCAGCCGCGTCATTGCTATCTCAAGGTAAAGATTCCAAACAACAGTGCAGATGTAATTAAATTCACTGTTGTGGACACAGGTCTAGCGAGGGAAAAGACAAAAAACGTGAAAGAACTGAAAAGCCTGCCATTTGGAGTTATAACAGCTTCTAGCTTGGAAATTGATTCGAGCGATGAAAATACTTGGGAAGAGGAGAAAACAAATGAATCCGAGTCTGTAAATGGCACATGCTTTGATAGCAGGAAGAGTGGTATTACTAAACCCGGTAAACTTAACATTGTTAAGGGTGAATCTTCGGACTTGAGAGGTTTTGAAAGAAAGCCTTCAAAAGAGAAGTTTTCAAGAAGCAACATAGTCGGCACTAGTGTATCGGCTGCCTTGATAGACCAGAAGACAGACTTGTCGGATGACAAAAAGAGAAGAGATGGTATGAAGTGTCAATCGCTCCCGATAATGGTATCTGATAACCTAATTGATCAGGTCCCTATTACAAAAAAGAGAAGGAGATTAACCGCATGTAGCCGTCCAAAGACAAAAGGAAGCACGGCTAATTTCTTTGCGCTTCATCCGAGAGTTAAACAAGAGGAGGCCAGTTTCTCTCTGGATCAAGACAAGTCAAAATGCAGTGAGAATGTATCTGCTGATTTTTTGGCTCCTAGAGTAAAACATGAGAATTGTCCATTCAATCCAAAATCTAGCGACAGTGTTCATTCATCTGCTGTGAAGTTAATTCCCCCTCAGGAAGTTAACTATTTAGCACGTTTTCTGAATCAGGAGATAAAAAAGTTAGCAGAACCTCTGTCAAATATCGGCTCATTCATCTGCAAAGAAAGTGTTCCTGGTGCGAGCTCTTCTGGTACAAGTGAACAACATCGGAAACCTCAGTCACGGACTATGGTTGACCTTAACTTACCTGTTTCACCGGAAGTAGATGTTGATGAACCTTTTGTGAATGAAGTGATTGAGATACAGAAAACTGATACAATCAAGGAATCATGTGAGGTCAATGCAGGAATAAACATTGAACCGATTGATCACTCAGAGCAGCAGCCTGACGTACAAGGCCGAAGAACAGGCACACTTGATCACTCAGAGCAGCAGCCTGATGTACAAGCCCGGAGGACAGGCTCAAGAAACCGACCCCCGACAGCAAAAGTTCTGGAAGCTTTTGCCTTTGGATATCTAGACAACAAGGAGAAGCGTGTCAGAAGTAGGGACAGCTCAGGATCAAAAGCTTCACGACGCGTGCGTCCTAAAGCGGAAGGCTCTAGTAGCGGTGTTGTTGCAGATTCTGAAAAAGAGGAAAGAGTGAATTTCGCCTGTAATGGTAATGGTAGCGCTGGCAGTAACAGGGATGTGGTATATACAGGTTTCCAGCAATGATGTCCTATAATGGGAGATTGAATTTGTTTCTCTGTCTCAATACTTAGAGACAGCAGCATGCGATCTTTCACTGCTTGAGCTAGTACAGTACATTATACAGAATTTGATTTTAGATACAGTATTTGGATATGCAATCGAAGGTGGAATCACCTTCATCATTAGAAAATACTGCTTCAAGACTTGGAGGTGGAGAAATCCTTCGACCTTTTCTGCAATCGAAAAGACTTTGAGTTGAAGTCTCAATCTAATAGAAAATAATGGCTAATTACAGTCTAACTTCTCAAGAATGTTGACTCCAAGAATCACAAGAAATGAAGTTGATGTTGTGTTTCTATTTGTTGTGAAAGTAATATCACATAATGGGATTGATGATGACAAGTGACAAATCGTTGAGTTGATGATAATTGTCAAATGGTTTTGATCATAACAACTCTTTTAAAGTTTTCTGATGATGGCATCCAAACAAAAAAGATATATCACAAGTCTTTGCAATCAAATGTATCAAGTTCTAGTTAAAGGTACTAGACAATATTGAATCAAGCAAAGGAATTTGAAGTCTTAAAGTTCTTATCTTGAAGTTGAAGTTGTAAACTCAAAAATGTAAAGTATAAAAGTTTGATTGATCATATGTTAAGCGCCTTAGTTTTGATCTGTTTAATGTAAAAGAACAAAAATAAGTCTTGAAGTACTAAGATAATGCACATATATACAAAAGTGTTTTCAAAATAATTTTTAATATCAATTAGGAAAATCAATTAATTGATTAGAAGATTGTTTAAGTGGATTGCTTAATCCAGCCCATAGGAGTGGAGTGCACCCCATGAAAACTCAAAAATGCCCTTCTTAAAATCAGAAGTTTATTTCCAGTTCGCATCCCATTTTGTTCAAACCAGTCAAAATGTGGTGTGACCCCTGAAATTGTAAGAAATTGCACCGGAGATGCACTTTCGGTATGGAACCGAAAGTATAACTTCAGCCATAGAAACGGGAACATTGAATTGTATGTCACCTGGATATTTTGTATAAAACAAGAAGTTTACTTCCGATTTTGTCACAAAGTTGATTGCTATAAGCAGCAACCATGATGATCACCACCATTACACACTTCCTTTTCCAAACCTCTGAAAAACCCTCACTATTGTCAATCCATTTTCCACTCCAAATCCATATTTTTTTGATTCATCATATCAGAAAAAACTCAACAAAGAAGAATTTCAGGTAAACATTATTCCTTTTATCCCTCATTAACTGCATTAATATGTTATGTAACTTTTTGCTGAAAATAAGGTTACGTACAAACCAAATGTTTATTTCCGGTTTCTGGTTGAACTAAACCGAAAGTTTATTTTCGGTTTTGAAATTATGCAGCAAATTTCACTATGATATGTGTATTTATAATTTTTATTATGTTACATAGGTATGGTGCACCCTGATAACATTCCTAAACCCGAAGTGGCCGAAGTTGTATCGCTGGTCGTAGTTCCGCCTCTTGTAATTAAGTCGGTCAATGTTCGTGAACATTTTGAAAATGTTCAAGAATTTGAATTACGGGACGATATGTTGCAGTGAATTCGTTTAGAGGCAACGAGGTTAAGATTTGGTACTGTGGTAGCAAGGTCTGATAACGACACTGATAGAAGAAATTCCTTTGTTATTTTGACTTGCGAAAGGAGTGGAAAATATGTGGCTCGCATTCAAAATTTAAAACGCGAGGAAACCGACACAAGAAAATGTGAGTGTCCATTTCGGTTGCGTGGTTATCTCATGGCCAACAATAAGTGGAAGTTTAATGTGATTAGCGGAGAACACAATCATGATTTAACTCCAAAGTTGGTCGATCATCCAATAACATGTCGGCTACTTCCGGATGAGGAAACTTGTGTTTTCGACATGACTTTTAATTTGGTACCTCCCAAAAACATTCTTACAACTTTGAAGCGCAAAAGACCAGAGAACACCTCAAATATCAAACAAGTGTACAATAAGCGCTATCAAACAAAGTTAGCCCTTCGGGAGGATTGAACCGAAATACAACACCTTTTGAAAGTTCTTGATGAGAACAATTATGTTTGTAGCCACCGATGGGATGATGATGGAGTAACTGTTAGAGACATTTATTGCACTCATCCTGATTCCATTAAATTGTTCAACACGTTTCCTACCGTGCTCGTAATGGATTCGACGTACAAAACCAACAAGTACAGGCTAATGTTGTTGCAATTTTGGAAAACATATAGTGTATACATATATAATTTGTATTTATATATGTGTATATTCTAAATGTGACATCCCTTATATGTGTGCCTTTTATTTTACTCTGATTTATATGTTATTTATTATGGGGTAAAAGAGGGGTGTTACACCTGGGGGTTGAGAATTGGGTTTGATTTCCTACATATGACATGATAAGACCTATTTGCACGTTCGATGGTATTTCTGTCGTGCTTGAAGAAAAAGGCATCGTAGTCGAACTGCCCGTGGCCATAGTGCTTGTGGACACTGGTACACCCTGTGAATTTGGGATGGTATTTGACGCATTAGTCAAACTAGAAACGACTGTGCCTATCCCTAGTGGGGGATTTTGTTCCCCATCTTGGCCATTTACATTAGCCATTCTTTTGGTATGTTTTCTTCTGGGTAACGTTTGATTACTACTGGTTATCTTACCACTTCTAAGGTTCATATAACACCACGAAATCTAGACTCAGAAGTTTACACAAAAAAACCTAACAATTATAACTAAAAAGGACATGAATCTAAAAGAACACAGAACTTTGACACCGTCCCACTGGGCGTGCCAATTTGTTTACAGTGATTTTTGGTAAACAACCGCTAGTACTTCAAATCGAACTAACATTGGTAACTTACAGGATCGATTAGATTGATCCTAGGACATGTGTCTACGTTTTAGTATTGAATTTGTATTAGAACTTACGTTTATCATCTTTTTTATTATGATTCTAAGAGTATTTGAGGATGTAAACTAAAATGACTTCGATTGAAAATTAACAAAGAAACTAATTGAAATGTAAATAACTTGTAAAGGAAAAGTACAAGAAATATAAATGACTTCGAAAGATAAAAGTATTGACTGGAAAGGTAAATGAACACTGGAATTTAAATGACTTTAAAGGTAAAGAACTTTGATTAATTCGAAATATAAATGGTGTTTCTATACGTACATTCCTCTAAAACTCGTTTCCCTTAACACTTGGTATTTTGAGTATATATGAGTATTTGTACAAATGAACACACAAAAATCCTAACATTAAGACTCCTATTCATACTAATTCGACCTTAACAGTCTTATCTTTAAAATACGCCACGTTCGAAGATTGCATGTCTTCTGAAACCTCTGGCTTCCACGCGTCCTCCAAGAGTAATGCATTGATTTGAATTCGAATTTTCACTTGCTATAGATGTTAAACCTCCAACATATTTCTAATTTGAATCCTCAACGGACACTTCCAAATAAAACCTTCTTTCTTTCGAATGAAACACAAAAACTTAGGATTTCTTAATTTAATCAGAACAAAATCCCAATCATAATAAAGTCTATCATTCAAACCAACTGTTTGTTGAAATCACCAACCAACACAAGCATAAAGTATAGAATTAATAGAGAGGGAATTGGGTAAGGATGTCCTAAAATGTGAAGAGGTTGTGAAGGTTATAGAGGCTGCTGGTTTGATGAAGACTGTCACAAAATATGGTCCTTGCTATGAAAGGTTAGTCAGGGAGTTTGTTGTGAATATCCTTGATGGATGTGATGATGTAGAAAGTGAAGACTACAGGAAATTATATGTCAAAGGAAATGTTGTGACATTCTCTCCTATTGTGATCAAAAAAAATTTGGGCTGATCTGAAGAACCTCAAGCAGAGTTAGAGGTTACAAGTGATCAAGTTTGCAGTGAGATAATTGGTGAGCAAGTGAATCACTGTCCAAATAGAGGAAAGCTGTCATCTAGAAGGATTAGTGTAAAATATGCAATCCTTCATATTAAGTGGGTTCCCACAAACCATATATCCACTATTTTTACTGATCTTGGTAAGTTTATTTATGTTGTTGGTAAGAGAAGGACATTTGATTTTGGAGAATACATATTTGATCAAATCTTGAGACAAACATTCTCAACTGTTGTGAAGTTACCTATATGTTTTCCATCTCACATTTGTGGAATTATTTTAAAACAAAACTCTGTTATTTTATTGGTTGTTGATAGCAATGTTTTAAAAACTGAATTGAACCGGTCAGTTGAACTGGTTCAACCTTGAACTGTTGTCTAATCATGTTCGGTTTAGACCAATAAACGGTTAAATTTATAAACTTGAGATAAAATTGCTTCAATCGCAAAAAACCAAAATAACCATAAAATTGGGACGAGTTTGGTCAACTTCAAGGTTAAAAAAATCAAAGATAATTTTTTTTAAATGTTTTAGTCTATTTTATTTCTTTGTTTAAATCTAAAAATTTAATTATAAAAAAATTTAAAATTGTATAAATGAAAAATAAAGAATAAAATTGAAAGACACAAGACAATGTAAATATAAATAGAAAGAGAAGAAATAATATAATGTTTGTGGACACGGGTAACTGATGTTGGTCTTGAAAGAGATGTGAAAAACTATATTGATGAAGAAACGTGGATTTGAGTTAAGAAATTAGTACAAATATATAACTATTGATCCTTAACTAATATTCTAATTAGTTATTGGTCCTTACATTGTATTCTTCTTCTTTTGTAAGCTTATTTATTAGTATCATATTTATTTGAGAATTTTATTTTACAAATTATGATATAAATTAATTTTATTATAATATTTAATAATATATTTATTTATTTTCTAAGTTTAAATTTGATATACGATTCAACCACGATTTAATCGGTTGAATTGATTGAACCTTGACCTGCATGTTTTAACAATTCTTTCTCCATTCTGGTTTTTAAAACATTGGTTGATAGTGTGAAGAAAAGGGAATCTCCTTTGTCTTTGCATTATAAACTGTTTGGTGGAACACATGTTCCAGATATTGTCCTGACATCTTCCCAAGTACCTGGTCCTGCAACTTCTAAGAAAGGTATAATTGCTCAACTGAAGGAGACATACAGGGAGTTAGATGTCTCCATCAAGACTAGCACTGCTAGGAAAATGAAGCTTGAGAGGTTGATTAAAGTTTTGATGGAAGAAGAGGAAGACCATGTTGGGTCTTCTATTGTTGCGACTGTTAACAATGGTACATATGATGGTGGTGAATCTAAAGGTGATGATGATGCTAAAAAGAGTGCATCTGAGGATGATGATACTGATGGTGAAAATGTTGCATCTGATTGTGATGATGGTGATGGTGAAGGAGAAAAGTATTCCTTATTGTTTTGGGTTTCGTTACTTGAGTTCTACTTTTGAATGATTCTATTGTATGACTAGTGATGTGTTTGGGATTCTTTTAAGAGTTGGTAATTGTAGTCTTTGTTATGGAGGAACAATATGATTTTTGGGAAAAACTAGGGACACATTTCACAGGTTATGCATAAAGCTCGATGTACCATGATGACTTTTAGACTATTTTTGTAATTCACAAGAGAACTATTAATTACTCCCGCACTTTGATGCAGTGAACTCGTATTTTTACTAGATGCATTAAAGTTAATACTTAAGAAATTTTCCTTTTTAGTTCCTTAGTTATCAGGTCTGGAGGTTTGATCAGAGACACTTTTGGAGGTTTCTTAGCTAGGTTTAACAGTTTTGCCTACTCTAGAGATGTACTATTATATGAGTCGCTAGATATTAAACAAGGTTTGAATCTTTCTTATAACCTGGGATAGTTAAGTGTGATTTGTGAAAATGATTCCTTCGATGCAGTTCAAATCATTAAGGATAAGGTTAATTACAATTTTCACTATTATGCAAACATGCTTTACCAGATTTAGGACTTATATCGAACTTGATTAATTTATCTTTCTCAAGTTCTTGTTGGATCTAAAGAAGACTTCCGTGTGGTTGATATTGTCGTTTGTCTTATCCTGTCTTGAAATTAGAATCTATTTTCTTCTTGGTCTACTCAAGATTTTAATTTTGATTTTTTTATTCGACTTTTTTTTTTGTATGGGAGGACTTATGTCTTCTATTTACACAAAAATCTTATAATTAGGAGTAAAAAAAAAACACAAAAAATTAGGGTTTAATTGAATGAGTTTTAGTTTTTAGTATTAAAAACTATTTTGTTAATCAATTTTAAGATAGAGTTTTGAAGAAAAAATAAAAGAAAATATGTTTGATAATCTTACTATTAACAAGTGTTTTAAAATTGTATAATGTTACAAAATTTTCATTAATGAAAAATGTACTATTTTTTCTTACTTTTTTTTTTAATTTTCAAAACTAAAAACCAAAATTCAAAATCTCTAACACCTATTTTAATTTTTTTTAACTTTTAAAACTCTCGAATAGAAAATAATATTTTAGAATTGAATTACCATACAAAGTTCTATTATTTTGAAAATTTGAAAATTTAAAATCTAAGAAACTATTTTACTAAACCAAATCAAACGCGAGTAATTAGTCTCTAATTTTATATTGCTGCCAAATAATTTATGAGTTATAAGATATACGTTATTCTATCAAATTGTGATATCTATTAGTATCAATTTAGTACTTATCTTTTTAACTATTTTTTATAAATTTAATATATAGAATTATTATTGAATTTACTTTTGTAGAATAAGGTGAATTTTGATATATCAAATTTTAAAAGTTGGATAAAGTTATCAAATGTAAACTTGAAAAGAAGTTGTTAAAATTAAATGGTATAATATAATTGATTTAATGTACACTATTTAACTTTTTGTGATGCGTAGAGAAGTTGTTCTCTATGAATAAAATTTGATTAAATGGATGTCATTTTCATTAAATTTAAGTTTAAATGCACTTTTAGTGTTTCTATTTTCATATTTTTTAAGTTTTAATTCTTCTATTTAAAAACCATTTTTTTGTCCCTTAACTTTAAGTTACACAGGATTTTTTTTGTCTCCCTCTAATTTTACATATGCAACGCTCTTATTAATGACATGACAATGCTACAGTAACTCCACATTAGATGAACACGCATTGTAGGAAGTTACTGTAGCAATGTCATGTCATTAACAAGAACACAACGTGATCGTACCTGATCAGAAGGTGTCACGGCCCAGTCTGCAACTGCGGTTGAAGAAGAGGGGGTACCTGCAAGACACTCCGATGCCAAAGTGAGAAAAGGCAAGAGGAAGCAAGCAAGTAGAAAGTGAGAAAAATGAATTACCTGACCCTCTCAAGTGAGAGGGTATTTATAGCCTCCAGCGCTGGGTCAAGGTCCAGTTAGTGGGTGGTGATCCAAGCCCACTAACAGACTGTCAGGGCCTGCATGTGCACGGAGGCCAGCACGTGGCCTCCTCCCTGGATTGTCGCTCTGGGAAATTCGGGTTTACTCCGGGATTTCCGGAGGGCAAGTGGCGGTTGAGATGGTGAAACATGGGTCCGATATTCTCGGGGGGCACGTGGCAGTCAAACGACCGTTGGCCACGTGGCCTTCGCGTAAGTGACACAAACTGTCCTCTTTATGGACAAATGGGCCTTAGTTTTGTCTACAAGATTGGGCCCCTATGACTGTGGGCCAAGTGTTGGATCAGTCCAGAACACAACGTATACAAAATTATAGGGAGACAAAAGAAATCTCAAGCAAGGTAAAGTTTAGGGATAAAAAATTTTACTTTTAAAATGGGAGGACTAAAACTTAGAAAACTTAAAAATATGAGGATTAAAAGTGTATTTTATCCTTAAATCTATTTAAGAGTAATAGACAAATTTATAGCGGGTGTTTTGACCAACATTACTTAACAAAACAACATGATATAGCGTGTCATGACCAACGTTTATTCAATAATATAGCGCGTGTTTTTGCCAATATTTGCTCAACAACGAAACATCATATAACACGTGTTTTGGCCAACGTTTGTTCAACAACACAACAAGATAAAATATCTTGTCATCGTAATTTTTACAAATTACAAACTCTAAAATTGATTTTCTGCCACAGTTTTAAGAAAGTTAAATGCATAATCAAATACATTCATAAAAAAGTATATCCATCACGATTTTTACAAATTACAAAATATAACTTTGAATTTTTTCGTCATGGTTTTAAAAAAATTAGACGCAGAATCAAACACACTCATAAAAAACTTTGATGGTTTATCAAAAAGATAAAACTTTTTTAAAAAAAAACTTAATTCATATGAAAAGTGCTAGAAATGGAAAAGTAAGATTGCATATCAAAAACAATTTCTAGATGAAACAAAATTTCACCTCAAACTCAAGACAACAAAAATAACAACATGAACCAATTCACGTACCTCATCCCCTCTCTCTCCCCCACTCTATTCTCTTCACTTTATTATGATTGGAATCTCTACAGCCATGTGTCACTCCATCTCTCCACGCGCGAGTGCGCGTGATATAGTACCCTTCACTCTCTCTCACTATATATGAACAAGAGGCAAGAAAAAGAGAACGACTTGGGCTTTTGTTTTTAGTTTTCATTTTTCATTTCTCATTTTTTATTTTTCTCGTAAAATTTTCCTTCTTTCTCTTTCTCTGCCTCCGTCGACTCTTCACCCACACTGTTCTTCGATTCAACCATGAAACTTCTTCTTTCTTAACCAAACCAAACCAGGTATCTCTCTTTTTACTCACAACAACTCTATGTGCGTGTGTGCGCGTGTCTTTTATATATACACATATATAGTTATATATATACACTATATATCCGTTTTCTTATATATAAGAGCTTTCTTCACGATTTCTTTATTTTCAGTCCGCAACTTGCGAATCGTTCTATAACCATCACGACCCATTTTGCAGCTTCATGTGGGTCTCATCAGATTTTTCTTCTGCTTCCATGGAGGTAACCAACCAACACTATCAAGTTTTCTTCTTTTTTATTTTAATATTTTATTTCGTGTGCTTGGCTTGTCGTACAATTTTAATGTACTCGTAGTAAATAACACGAATTTTCGTGGATCATATTATTGAATTTCGTACTGTGAAAAATGAAATTTCGCTGTTGTTCGTGTTTCGGTGCTGTTATTATTATTATACATATAGTAGTAGTATATTATATTATTATGTTTGTTTCGTGTTATTTTTTGATTTTCTTCGTTGTTTTGAGTTCTGTTTTCCTGTTTGAATAAATTAAGGAGCTTTTTTGTGATTGAGAGAAATGTGCTTGATGGGTTTTCATGCATTTGTGTAAAGTTTTCAACTTTGGATTCTGGGTTTTTCTCTTGTTTCCACAAAATGGATCTACTTTATTCATTTCTTCTTATTAGTTTGTTTGGGAATTTTATATTTATGTCTGTATGCTTTATTTATATGGTTTTTTAAGTGATATTAAATTATATTTATATTCATAGTGAGATTCAAGTGATTAATGAACTTCAAGGTCGAATCACAAGGACCTGAACTTGAGTCCAGTCCTCCTGAAATAATTATTGATTAGACTTTACTTACTACATTACTCATGCCTTCTCCGGTGAGAACCGAGGGTTTAGACCAAAACAAAAAAATTTATAAGATTTTTCTTATATTTATAAAATAAAATATAAATTTTCTTAATTTTTTTCTCATTTGTTTATATTTCTCCAGTTTTGCTGATTGGAACCATGTATGATTTGAATAAGGAATATTTATAAATAAATTTCATCACTATGTTAATATAATGTAGAGTTTTTTGAAACATTTTTGTTTAATCACACCATTAACACTATTGGCAAAATCTCACTTGTGAATTTGTAGAATATGTTTGACCACAGGTTGAAAATCTTAAACCTTGCATGATAGACATGTTTAAATTTTTGGACAGGTGAATGCAGTTCAAACTAATAACAACCTAGCAAATGGTATTGATGAGCAACGAGATGAACGATCACTTTCTCCAGAAAGGTCCAAGGATTATGATGTTTTCGGTGATCCGGATCCGGATTTATCTCCTCGGGTGGGTGAGGATTACCAGGTTGAAATTCCTGCTTTAATTTCAAAATCTGAGTATTGTTTGATTCGAGTGAATGTTGGTGAGGCAGAAAGTACTATTCGTAACTTTCAAGTAGGATTACCTATTCCAATTATTTGGATAAATGATGGAGCAGAGAAGAGCAATGCTGATCCACTGAAAAATGAATGCAAAGTGAATCCTAAAGTTGAGGCCATTGGTAGTACATTGCTCAGTAGAAAGAATTCTGATATGCAGCTAGAAACAAAGATTGGGATGCAAGAGGAGGATAGACATAAAGGGCAGATTCTTGTTCCCGGTTCTCGAAGTGACAACTGGACTGAAGTTGAAGAGGACAGTTTCGTCCTCGGCCTGTATATATTCGGGAAGAACCTCGTTCAAGTGAAAAGATTTATCGGCAATAAGAAGATGGAGGATATACTGTCATTCTATTATGGGAAATTTTTTAAGTCCGACAAATACCAGAGATGGGATGGATGCAGGAATATGAAAAGCAGGAAACGCATTTTCGGGCAAAGAATTTTCACTGGACAAAGGCAGGACGAGCTTTTGTCTCGTCTACTACCGAATGTATCACAGGAATGTCAAAAAAAACTACTCGAGGTATCGACTTAAACAATTTCGAAGTTCATGTCATTTTAGTTTTAATATCGCTGTTTCTTTTTTTTGTCATGGTATTTGCTATGAACATGTTATAACTTTTTTGAGTTCAATTATTTTGTAGGCGTCGAAGACATTTGTAGAGGGAAAAATGCTTTTAGAAGAATATGTTTTAACTCTAAAAGCTTCAGTTGGGATCAAAGCACTTGTTGAGGGAGTAGGAATTGGTAAAGGGAAACAAGATCTTACAGGTGTCTCTATTGATTCTGTAAGGTCCACTCCAGCCGTTCAGTTTCGTGCAGAAATACCGGTTGGTAAAGCATGTTCAACGCTTTCAACTTCGGAGATAATAAGCTATCTAACTGGAGACTTCAGATTAAGTAAAGCTCGAACAAGCGATCTCTTTTGGGAAGCTGTTTGGCCTCGTCTACTTGCCAGAGGTTGGCACTCGGAGCAGCCTAGATGTTATAACTATTCGGTTACTTCTAAGAATCCTCTGGTCTACCTTGTCCCCGGAGTTAAAAAGTTTTCAAGGAAGCTCGTGAAAGGGAATCACTATTACGACTCTCTATCTGATGTCCTCAACAAAGTTGCGTCCGATCCTGAGCTAATTGATCTCGAGAAAAATACAAAACTGGACAGTGAAAATTCTCCGGCTGATCAGCCGCGTCATTGCTATCTCAAGGTAAAAACTCCAAACAGCGCAGATGTAATTAAATTCACTGTTGTGGACACAAGTTTAGCGAATGAAAAGAGAAATGTGAAAGAACTTACAAGCCTACCATTTGGAGTTTTAACAGCTTCTAGTTTGGAAATTGATTCGAGCGATGAAAATGCCTCAGAAGAGGAGAAAACAAACGAATCCGAGTCTGTAAATGGCAGATGCTTTGGTAGTGGGAAGAATGATATTACTAAAGCCAGTAAACTTAACACTGTTTTAGGTGAATCTTCAGACTTGAGTGGTTTTGAAAGCAAGCCTTCAAAAGAGAAGCTTCCAAGAAGCAACATGGTCTACACTAGTGTATCAGCTGCCGTGATAGACCAGAAGGCGGACTTCTCAGATAATAAAAAGAGAAGAGGCGGTATGAAGTGTCAATCGCTCCCGAGAATGATATCTGACAACTTAATTGATCTGGTCCCTATTACAAAAAAGAGAAGGAGATTAACTGCATGTGGCAATGCGAAGACAAACGGTTTCTTTGCAGCTTCTCTGAGAGTTAAACAAGGGGATGCCAGTTTCTGTCGGGATCAAAACAACTCAAAGTATAGTGAGAATGTAACTGCTGATATTTTGGCTCCTAGAGTAAAACAAGAAAAGTGTCTTTACGATCCAAAATCTAGTGATAGTGTTCATTCATCTGCAGAGAAGTTATTTCCACCTCAAGAGGTTAACTATTTTACGCATTTTCCAACTCAGGAGATAAAAAAGTCAGGAGAACCTCTGCCAAATCTAGGCTCATTCATCTGCAGAGAAAGTGTTCCTGGTACGAGGGAGCAACATCGGAAACCTGAGCCACGGACTATGATTGACCTTAACTTACCTGTTTCACCAGAAGCAGATGTTGATGAACCTTTTGTGAGGGAAGTGACTGAGATACGGAAAACTGATACAAGCAAGGAGTCAGGCGAGGTCAGCGCAGGGACAAACGTTGAACCAGTTGATCACTCAGAGCAGCAGCCTGACGTGCAAGCCCGGAGAACAGGCACAAGAAACCGTCCCCCGACAGCAAGAGTTCTGGAAGCTTTTGCCTTTGGATATCTAGACAAAAAGGTGAAGCACGTCAGAAGTAGGGATATCTCCGGATCAAAAGCTTCACGACGTGTGCGTCATAAAGCAGAAGGCTCTGGTAGCGGTGTTGTTGCAGATTCTGGAAAAGTGGAAAGAGTTAGTTTCGCCTGCAACGGTAATGGTAGAGCTGGCAGTAACGGCGATGTGGTATATAATACAGGATTCCAACAATGATTTCTTGTAATGTGAGATTGGATTTGTCTCTCTGTCTCAATACTTAGAGATAGCAGCATGTGATTTTTTCATTCGTTGAAACTAGTACAGTACATTATACATAAGTTAATGTTAGATACAATCTTCAAGACGGTCTTTGGCTGACAAGATCATGCTGGCCTTAGCCCGTTTGAGAGGTGGAGAAATCTTTCGGGGTCTTTTGTGTAATAAAAAAAGATTTGGAGTTGAAGCCTTAGAAAATAATTAAAGCTGTTTAACGAATTGAGAATTCCCGATTGTTATTTTTCTAAAATAGCAAGTGTACCAACTATCAACACTCAATAGTTACATGAAATGAAAAGTCAAGACTTCCATATTTTCATGCAAGGATTGTTTCCGATTGCATTAAGTTCACTATCCAACCATGTGTTTAATCCATTCACTGAAGTGAGTCATTTTTTCTAAAGAAATTTATGCGTCTATTTTAAAAGTAGACGACCTTGTTAAATTGGACTAAAATATTTCAGTCATTGTTTTGGCTCTTAGGCCTCTTCAATCGAGCTGTCAAATTAAATCGAACCGCAGAACTGAAATTAAAATAATCGAATATTTATGTTTGGTTATAAAACCGTGTTAGCACATACCATTACTCAATTGGTAAATCAAGGTAGGTTTAATGCTTATAGAGAAGAAGATAGTGAGTGAAGGAGAAGAGAATTAGAGAGAGTTCCTGGGTGAAAATTGTTTTATATATTAACATGGAGATGAAATGCCTCCAAGACATTTATATAAGCGATGTCCAACAATTGGAAACAAAAACAAACAACTAAACAACCTAAAAGCTAAAAAATCGGGTTGTTATGGGTTAACGCGTTTGTATAACGGGTTAAAACAACTTTTCTCTTTTGCAGAAGTGTTTTTCTCCACCCTGTAACCACTACAAGAAAAAGTAATATTTGCCAGGGGAAAATCCCCTCACAAATGTCAAAAACCCCTCACAAATAGATAATTTGCGAGGGGACAGCTCCCCTAGCAAAACAGGGGGTCGCAAAACAATTTGCGAGGAGCATAAAACCACGTCATTTTCCCAGGGGTTAATCCCCTCGCCAATTGACATTTATAAATAATACACTTTTGCATAGAGTCAGATGGTGCAGGCTAGTGTGCAGTCTAAAGTACGTCAGCATTTTGCCACGGGATTATCCCCTCGCAAATTGCAAGGATGGTGACATGTACACAGGAGTTTATCCCCTGACAAATTGCAATGATGTTGACATGTTCACAGGAGTTTATCCCCTGACAAATTGCAGAAATTTTTTCAAAAAAAGAAGTAAATTTTAAAATTATATATAAATTTGAAAAGTATAATAATAGAATAATTATATATAATTAATATAAATTTATATAATAATTAAAATTTATATAATAATTAAAATTTATATAATAATTAAAATTTATATATTAATATAAATTTAAAATATAATAAAAATTATGTCTTTTCTTAAAAAAAATTATGTATACACTATTATATAGTGTATATTTATCTCCTTATTAAAAAAAAGTAGTCCCATAATTTTTAAACATTATACATATTTCAAAAAAATTTATTTACCCAATTATTCATAAACATTAACAAATTTTAAATATATATACTATTTATCATCAAAATTGAAAATATTTATATATTATACATTTTTTTTTAAAATTAATTATAAATACTTTAAATATAAAATATATATACTGTTTTTTAAATATATTTTAATATTTTTCAAATATATATATCTACAAATATACAATTAATTATTGTTTTCTAATATATATTTTAATATTTTTCAAATATATATATCTACAAATATACAATTAATTATTGTTTTCTAATATATATATACTATTTTTAAATATACTACAAATACTATTTTTTATTGTTTTAAATATAAACTGTTTTAAATATATATATTGTTTTAAATATAAATACTGTTTTAAATATATACTATTTTACATATTGTTTTTAAAAATAATAAATATATTTACACATAAATTATAAATCACAAATAAATATATATAGATCCTATACATATATATATATATATATATATATATATATATATATATATATATATATATATATATATATATATATATATATATATATATATATATATATATATATATATAATAATAATAATTTCAATTTTTTATATATATTTTAATATTTTTCTAAAATATATATATATTTCCATTTTTTACTATTTTTTTCTATTTTACTGTTTTTATAAAATATATACCATAAATTAATATACTGTTTATTTAAAATAATTAATATAATTACATACTATTTTTTTAAAAATTACATAGTGTTTTTAAAAATATTTATAACATAATATTTACAGTATATATATCCAACTTAAATATACATAATTTCAAAAAAAAATTACAGTATTTACAGTATATATATCCAACTTAAATATAACATAATATTTATAACATAATAGTTACAATATTTACAATATATATATAATTTTGTTTTTTTTTTATATTTTAAAATCTAAAATTACAAAATAACTATATATCCAACTTAAATATTTATATCTAAAAAATTAGAAAAAAAATTTAAATTGTGTACTTTTGATTGGAGCTTTTCTTTAAGGTTTGTGACTAATACCTTAAAAATAAAACAATATTATAACATATATAGTTAGATATATAATAAACAGAAAATAAATTAACAAAAAACAAAAAATAAATTAGACATATACCTTTGAAAACTATTATTGATTGATGAGGATGAAGATGACTCAAGTTTTATGAAAATGGAGGAATGAGGAAGAATAGAAAAGAGAGAAAGCTTGCTGGTTGTGTGGGTGTTGGTTAAGAGGGAGAGGAAGATGAAGTATATATCAAATAAATAAAAAGTTGTTAATACAATTCTGAAACGCGTGCATTTATGGAATGGCAGATGGCGAGGGGCACCCCCTCGGAAATGAAACGGGCAAAATTAGCGAGGGGTGCCCTCTTGGAAATGAAAAAATTAATAATTAAAGCACAGCTCTGCATGCAGTAGGAGAAAACAATGTTGTCTCTTTGCTAGGGTATCCTGAAATTACATTACAGTTTGTTGGGGTCCCCAAAAATACCTTATTTTTTGGCGGTTCTTTTTGTTTCCGAGGGGTAGCCCATAGCAATGGAAAATTTTAAATTTCAAAAATTACGTGTGCTTATTTGCGAGGGGATACCCCACGTAAATGAATTTTTTTTTTAAAATGAAATTACCACTTTGCGAGGGGATTTTTCCCAAGCAATGTTGTTTTATTTGTTTGGGGTTTAACCCCTGGCTAATTCCCCTAGCAAATTTCATATTTTCTTGTAGTGAACTGAGTACCATCCTGTATTAACCGGTTACAACACTTGAATTATGGAAATTTAATGAGCAAGCAATGAATTTGTTAACTCTATGTTTTGATTTGATTCCTAAGTATAGTTATAAAGCTTTTGACATTTATACTATTTGCATTTTAGTTGAAAATATTATCCTATGAATTTCAATGAACAAGGGAGATTACTTTGCAATTTTAGATTCCACAATTTCTTGTTGATGCCCGTCAATCACATCAACTATTCAAAAATTATGTTTGTATTTAGTTGCAATTAATAGGAATAAAATTCACTTCTTGATTGATAGACTACTTCATTTTATCACGACTCTTTCAGTTTCTACTACGACAACTGAGAGATCTTTTTCGACAATGAAAATTATCAATACTAAGTTGCGAAACAAGATGAAAGACTAGTTTCTAACAGATAACATGACTGTTTACATTAAAAGGGAGATTAGTGCATGTATTAGTTCAAATTCTATTATTGATGAAATATTTATTGAGATGAGAGAAAACAAATTCACTATTTTAAGGGATTAATAAGAGTTATATGATTATTTCAACCTTAATATAATGTATACCTCTTTTATCGAGAGATCTTGATAAATATTTTCTTAAATGGAAATACCAATCATATTATGGTGTATCCTTCTCAATACATCATTAGATGTAAGAGTTGATATAAACAATGAGATGAGTAGGTCCATTATAGACATATTGAATCAATTGATCACTAAGGATCATAAATCTTTAGACATTCTTAAAACTTTTGCTCTGATTGATAATCATTTTTAAGCTTTGAGGTGAAAAGCATACTTGAAAAAACACTAAAGTGTCACCTGTAGTACCCATATTTTCTTGGGTCAATGTGCAATAGTTCTAGAAGATCTAAGGTTGTTGTCTTTAAATCATTCAATTTATCGAAACAAAAATATTTTAAATGATCAATCCTTTTATAGTGTGTGCATTTATAAATTGGACGATTCTTTTTCTTATGATCGACGCTTTTAAATTTTATATCCTCTTTAAATACTAGTTCATTTTTGTTTAAGGAAGATTTTTTACGTAATAAGATTAAGTCAATCTTTTCTTTTTATTGGGAAACTTTCCTAGAGTTTCACATAAGTCAATTACTTCATTTTTCAGAAAGATGGAATGTTTACATTTTTTTTTGAGTTTCTGATTTTATTTATTTCTATCTTGAATGGTTCAATGATTTCTTTAAGATATCTTAATAACTCCTTAAGGCCTAAGTAGCATTCTCTCAACTTATTATTTTCGTCAACTAATTGACCACTTATTCTAAAAATTTGTTCATAACATGGTCTAGCTACTTGAAAAATATCTACCTCGTAGGTTGCCTTTAAATAGACTTCATCTTCTTCGTTGGAAGAAGATTCTTTTATAGTTCTCCTTGAAGTTGATGTTTCTCCTCCTTTTCTTCTTTTGAAAATTTCACTTGAAGATACTTTTTTGCCATAGTTTCTCGAACATGGGGTTCCTTCACTAGATATTAAATTTTCTGAAGATCGTTCAACTACTTAGTAAGTTATTTCGAAGGATTCCACCAGAGTTGGTAGATAGGAATATGATGAAGTTGGTGATTCTTCGCTCTATGGTTAGACACCTGAGGACGTGCCTTTTTATAAACATGATCAGGATCAAGCACCTTAACATGTGCCTTTGTAAAAACATGATCTTGATTGCGTCTAAAGCTAATTATATCTTGTTGTTAGGGCGTGAATGAATTCATTGGATAAGTGCAATTCCATCTATTTTGCCCCAAAGGCTTTCGATTTGGCACCCATATGGAATAGTGGAAAATATTGAGGATGGTCAGAGTTACTTCATGGCCGATGTCAATATAGTGACCAAGAAGAATTTTGACCAAAATCTGGACAAAATTCATCCATGTTACCCAGAAGATTCTACCTTTGCATCTCATCCAAATGCAATGAATTTCTTGACTTTGCACCCCACTCATGGTTTTATCTAGGACCAAGAGAAGATGAATAATTACCCCATCACATAGGGGCAAGTCGACCCAACCTGGTGGAAAGATGAAGATCACGATGATGCTTAAGTTGAACGCTCTGGCAAGAATTTCGACTTATTTAGCTGAAAACATGTTAAAGTCGGCCTTAGAGGATATACATCTCCGAAAATACCTCTGAAACAAATAAAATGTGGTTAGTTCAAAAATATATCTCTAAATTCTGAGGATAAAAACAAAATTTCGTCAGAGGTGGCTAAAAAGATGTAAGGGTGAGGAAAAAAATTCCCTACTTTTTATGTGGTCGGTGAATTAGATGAATTTTTTGATGAATAGATTTAATGAATTTTTTCTTAATAGATTCAATTCTCACCCCTAATAAATAGTCTCAAATTTATCGTTAAACATGGATGAAATTAAATAAATTGTCCACAGTGACTTAAATTATTAATTTAAATATCTCTTATTCTCTAATATTTAAAAACATAACGCCGATCCTTTTATTATTATTTTTTCTTAATTATCTTTTAATTCATATAAATTCTTTTTCATTTTCACTCCATTAGTATTAGTTTAGATCTGAGATTATTTTTTTATATTAAGTGATTTTAATTCTTTCTCAATTGAAATTGCAGATAATGATCTGTAATTTTTTTATCAAGTACAATGTGAATCACTGTTAAGCCATCTTATTATTAATATTTAAATTATATTTTAATTGATAAAGAATTCACTATATTTTTAAACTCTCGTGCATATACTTTTTTTAAAATTAAATTAAGTGATAATAACATAGAATCTCTGTTGTTGAGGTATTCTTTATTAGAATATACTCTTTTCTGTTTCATGTATAAAAGTTATGGCATTCAAAATTCAATCATATTTGTTGATGTTAATTTTTTCTTGGTGGATGTTTTCTTCTGTTATAGCCTTGATGATTAAGGGTGTGTTTGTTTGAAAAATTAAAATTACAATTTTGAAAATATTATTCTTAAGAATGTTAATGCAAGGATTTTATTCCAATCAAATTGTTTGGTAAATAATTAAGGTTTTTAAGAATATTTTTGAATTTTATTTTATTTATAATTTTAAAATTTTAAACATATAAAATAATATGATAAAATAATATGAAAGTGAATAGTTATAATTAATTATTTTTTATTCCAATGAAAATAAATGATCACATCCTTTAATATGAATAAATATTTAAGATTTTATTAGTAAATTATATTCCTAAATTTTATTTATTCTAAAGTTTTTTTTTTCTTTCCCATCTATTAAACAAAATAATAATTATTTATAACTTCAAACTTCCAAGAATCTTTGGTGACTTTGAGAGTTTGATGTAAATATTTGTTTGAAATGAAAATTTGCGTTTTGTTTTTAATATTAGTTACAGATTAGATAAATTTTCAAGATTTCATTGTAGATGAATACCTGTCTTTATTTTTGTTTATAAATGTCTATAAAATTCTATTAAAAATAATAATAATATTTACATTTTAAAATCTAAAGGATCAAGTTAAGTCCAAAAGGCATAAACAACTAAATAGTTATTTGAAATTAAATTAAGAGACAAAATAATTTATATTTAAAGAAAAATATATTTGAAAATTTTTTTATTAACCTTAAATTTATGAGCAAATAAATATGTCAAACAAATCTTATAATTAAGTAGCAAGAGTTTGTCTTGCCTAATTTTTTAATAATCAAATAATTATATTAATAAAAAGGCAAGAGTTTATAAGAAAAAAAACTCATGAGCACAAGAAGCATCATATTAGTAAACACTAACAAAAAATTATTAATGAAACATAACAAAGCAAAGGAAAAAACTAACACTACAAAAATAACAATAACAAAAAAAATACAAATTGAAAAAGAGAAAAATCTCAATAATTATAAAGTTAGCAAATTAACAATCAACATTGACTTGACTAAATTAGAGCTCTCACACTAAACCCTCCAACCAAAGACTAGCAAATTAGCACTCTCTAACCGCTAATGTCTTGTCAAATTTTTATTTCTTCACTTGCAATATATATAATGCAAATTCATCAAATAAGTATTTTAATAAAAAATATGTTTGGTAATCTTATTTTTAATAAGTAATTTAAAATTATACAATATTATAAATTTGTTTAATGAAACATGTGTTATTTTTTCTTAATTTTTTTAGTTTTTAAAATTAAAAACCAAAAATCATAATCTCAAACATTTACTTTAGTTTTAGAGTTTTTAAAACTCATAAATAAAAAATAATTTTGTAAAATTAAATAACCCAACAAATTCTATTATTTCAAAATTTTAAAATCTAAAAAAGAATTATGAAATTATATCAAATGAATTCTTAATCTCTAGTTTTATATTGCTATCAAATAAATATTTAAAAAATATAGGTCATCCTATTAAATTGTCATATTTATTATCAACTTAATATTTATCTTTTAATTAATTATTATAAATTTAATAATATAAAAATATTATAGAATTTAATCTCTTATTTATAGAAAGATTAATAGGAATAAAATCTGATAAAGTGAAAGATCTTTTTTTAAAATCTATTTAAGAGTAATTAGGTGGATTTTGACAAATGTTTGCTCAATGAGAATGACACGTCATGATATAATACGAGTCTCGACCAATATTTTTTCAACAACACAATGATATAGAGTGTCTTTTGTCCAATAACACAAAATTATATAACACAACATGATGAGTTGTCTATTCACTGTGATTATTGTTAGGTGAAACAACCGGCTGAACATCATCCGATAACTATATCAATGAAGTCGCCATTGAACGTTTTTTATCTCGCAAAAGGAGAAAGGTAAACGCATCGTGAAAACCTGAAAGAGATAAGACACGGTCTTGCGACCGAGAGATAGGGTAAGGGAATCTATTATGCGAAGGGAAAGTATTAGCACCCCACACGTCCGTAGTACTCTACGGTATCCACTTCTATTTTCTATCTAATGGGTGTGTTTATATCTGTTTACTGCTTAATCGCTATATCTGTATGCTAAAAGAGAATGCATGTGAAAGAAAGGAAAATAAAGAAAAACACGGGGAAAAGAAGGAAGTATTTACAAAGTTTGCTTGATCGAGCCCCGTGACAAGATGTCTACGTATTCCCTCGTGCAATGGGAAAGTTAGAGCGCCGTAGTTCGGCTCACATGTTTTGGTGGTTATGTGTTTTTTACTTATGAAAAAGGTTTTAAACACAAAAAGAAAACCCAGAGGCAAAAAAAAGGTTTGTATTGGTTGATTTCTTTTACCTTTGAAAAAGGAGTTTGAACCATTATTAAGTGCTTTAATTTGCCAAAGAAAGAAGAAAGCAAGTTTTAATTTTATTACATGCAAGGATGCGAAAGAAACTAGAAAACAATCAAGGGAAACTATCTAACTCTATCCCTAATGTTATCATGCATTACAACCTAAGGTCTAACTCGAATCGCTACCTAAGGTAGATTCAAGAGAATCCTAAGGGAACATGGCAAAGGTTTACAACCTAAATCTATGTCTATCTCGAATCGCTAACTAAAGTAGAGTCGAAGATGACAAAAAGGGATGGAAAAGGTTTAAAACCTACGTCTATGTCCATCTCGAATCACTACCTAATGTAGAGTCGAAGACGACCAAAAGGGGTGAAGCAAACAAGTGCTTTGGTAGAAGCACACAAACAATGCAATGCAAACAAATAAGTGTCACACAAGCGCGGGAAAAGGAGGAAGTCCCATAGCCTCGAACAGTAACGAGCATACCGTGAGTCAACCAGGAGCCGACACATCCGATTCCTGTGAATGGTATCACCGCATGACATGAATTGTCAAGTGTGAAGAGAAAATGATGCGAGCTCTGCAATAAATGCGAACCCCAGGAAAGCGTGGAGAGTCAGAATATGGAACTCTTGCCACTTTATTATCATTGACTCGATAAAGGAAGCAACACGATTCGCGTGTGCTAAGCTGACACAGACTAGAATTGTGCGGGGGTCGATTGCGGACCCTTTCCGCTTGCCCATCATGTCATCATGACTCGATAGCAGGAAATATAAAAAGCGGAACTTTGCTTGGTGGTGCCACATTGGGTGTCCTAACCACTCTTGACCTATACAAGCACAAATATAAACACTTACTGAGAATTACCTCCCTATGCAGATGGAAGATTTTAAATAAATCAAACACAATTAGCAAACATAAGCGTCCTAAACGGGTCTTTAAATAAAACAGAGGGGTTCCTGAACATGCTCCAACTACGGAAGCCCCTTCGTACATCTCTATTCCTACTTCTCATGGCAAGGAAATCGGTAAAACCCTACTTCTCATGCTCTCTAGAAAAGCGGTAAAAGAATGCGGTAAACAAAGTAAAATAAATACCAAACGGATAATAATCCGAAGAGCACTGCGAGCTAAGAAATACTCCAGAAAACTTCGAGTAAACTGCCATCAACAAAGCAATAATTAGAAAAAGCTCGATCAATATAATTCATAAGGTGATATCGTGCAACATGTGCGTGTAGCAAACAAGTCCTCATAACAATCGGAACACCTGCAAAAAGGTACATATCCAGACAAAATAACAGAATAGGTGTTTCTCGTAACATGAGAAAACACAAAGCAAAATGCGTTTAAAACGCAAACAGAACCATGGGAAAAATGGTATGTTAGTCTACCAAAATTAGGTACCTAACCAAAACATCCTCAATGTACCTTGCACAAGTCAACAAACATGTCAAAAATAACAAGGAAGCAAGAATATAATTGCATATTCACATCACAAGTCAAAATATGATTCAAAGGTGAAGAAATGGAATGTAAATGTGTATAGCAATATAAGAATGGAAAACCGGGAAACAACACACACATAATGAAAAATAACTCATGAGTGATATCAAAATCGAGCTAAGTCCATCACAATAGTCCTCAAATGCAATGTTAAACATAGTTAGGGACCTAGAGTAGTTAGAAATAAAAAATCTACACTAAAATGACTTAAAATGCATTATTCACAAAGAAATCTAAGCATGAAGGGTAAATTCTTAATATAGGGCAGCAACTACATGTTCAAAAGCTTTCATAAATATTTAAACAAATAGAGGAAAAAAACCACAAACTGAACATGCAAAAGGAAGCTAGAAAAACCATGCAACTATCAAACTAGTTCTTAAGAATCGAACTATTAAAGGTTAACTTTGAAATTCTATTTACAATCCTAAGGTAAGGTTTACATTTAACTACAATTAGATGGTAGAAAAACATCCTAAAGTTTCTAAGAAACACATGTCATTACACTCCTAAGATTAGTCAACTCAAACTACAAATGAGAAACATGCTTTTGAACATACTATCGAAAATTGATTAAAAATTAAAAGAAATTAATTGCAAAAAATTCACAAAAAAATATCAAAAATATTCTAATATCCTAAAATGTCAGAAACTACTTTTTATGCATTTTTTATAAGTCAATCGAATCGAAATCGGGAGCAAAATTGAACAATTATTGAATATGTGAAACAAGGAAACTGGGGGTGTAAAACTGAATGTTTTAATTGAACTAAGTTTAGTTATAATGGCGCTTGGGCCTAAACTAGGGGGTGTGAGATAGCAGAATGCCTAAAGCCTAGTCCAGTTCGTCTAAGTCCAGATTCTGCATTTTTGTCCAAACACAATGATTTTTTTTTTTATTCAGATTTTTTTACCATAATCATGTCACGTTTATTTTTATGTATGATACACTACATGTCAATTGGTCACCATATTTAAGCTATTCAAATATTTATTTAACAAAAAAAAGAAGACACGTGGCAAGACGAGATTGGCCAACATGGGAAAAAACACGTACCTGTTAAAGGTGGACACGCTTAGGGCTTGCTGGATGAAGCTTCATCGGAAATGGAGTTCGCCGGTCACCCTCTATGTCGTGAAGATGGTCGGAAAATTCCATCTTTGCCAGAAACGGAAACGGAAGGCATCACCCTATGCAAAAACTCATGCTAATAATGAATCTGCCACTTAAATTTCCTGATACTGACTCGAACATCAAGGAATCACGGAGTTTGTGATAGATCTGAAGAAAACCCAAGCATGCCTACTCGTCTTAATCTGCGATTCAAAGTGCACGAAATCTGCAAGAAAACTCTACAACCATTGATCCTTGAATTTGTGGATGACGAACGTTACGTATGTTCCTCCTCTCGTAAGAAATAAACTCAGCGGCCAAGTTATGATGGTAGCGACGAACATTACAGTGGCGAGCGCTTGTTTCGCTTATGGTGTAGACGAAGAGAGCATCTGGCGATGAGAGTATAACGGTTTTCTATTTTTGAATCTTCCGAATGAAAAGGGTGAAAAGGTTTCAGTTATTCCCACCTTTGGTTATAGTCAGAGAAAGTTGAAGATGGTGATGAGGTTGGTTATGTGAAGAAGAGAGTGTATGGGTGGCAGAAGGAAGGGGTCACGAGGGAAAGGGTGAATGAGGAGTTTCTTTGATGGTGGTTAGATGAAGGAGAAAAAGTGAAGAGAGTGTGTAGATGGAAGAGAAGAAACTGTGAAAAGAGGCTGTTATGGTGGTTGCAGAATAATTGTCATCTCAAAGAGAAGAGCGGTTGTTAGATTAAAAGAGAGGGAAAAAGTGATGGCTATGAGTAATGGTAACAAGAGGAGAAAGAATCTATTTCTCTGTAATTGTACTTCTTGAGTTTGTTGGTGTGTATTCTGTTACGGTTGGGGAAGAGATCATGAAGAGCATGTGGCGGCGTGAATAAGTTATGGCCTTAGGAGATGGTTTTGGTTTTCAGTCACAGTGAAGACGTTTTTGTTACTTTTTTTTGGTAAGGGAAAGAAGCAAAAAGTGGTGAGGTGAGGAAGATGTTAGATGAATGAGAGTGATGGATCAGAGGAGTGAAGAAGCCATAGAATGAAAGGGGGTTCTGTTTCTATTACGGTTTTTCTGTGTTTCTTGGTTGTTACGGCGGAGAAAAGTGACTTGGAAGTTATGGTTGAAGCCTCCGTACGAAAGAGTGAGGGTGAGGCCAAAGAAGAGAGTAAAAACCTGTAACCGTCTATTCTGTTAGCTGTTATAGTTAATTATCATTCTTTCTGTGTTTTCCTTCCACGTTATGCATGCACCATCGTTTTTGCCTAATAAAAATTAACTCACGCCAGCTGCTTTGGATGCTTCTATCTGGGTGTGTAGCAGTCCGACCAACACAACGAGAGTGTTGAAACGAAGAGCACACGTGGTAGAACAACATTTATGTTGAATGCCCGATGAAAAGTTGATCACAAGCTCGCCGTATTTAGCTTCGAAGTCACGACGTCCAAACTGACTTGAATGTTTGAGAATTTCTCTAAGCGTCATATTCTTAAATCAATCCACGTACACCACTTTACGGATCTATAACTCTTCTGATACTCAACCGAACGATGTGAATCTGGTGCCATTGTAAAGAAGGCATGTGGTAGACCAACTTTATAGTTGGACAAAAATCCAAACAAAGCCTTGATCACCAAGAAAAAAGCGTTTGAATTTTGCCACGTGACCGTTCGATGAAAGTCCTGGATGGGCTGGGCAAATTCCAAGCATGACTTGCAGCAATTTTCCAACTTCAAACTATCGACTACGGCGCTTCATATTTCCCGCTCCGACGTCTGAAACGAAATAATTCCTATACGAAACTTGTAGAGTACATGATGAACTCCAACTTTCATGTTCAGAGTTTTTCCATGCGGCGATCAAATCGGTGATAAAAACAACCTCAAACATGTGTACAACAATTGTTTGATAAAATGCTTCCGTGTGCATGGCAAAAAAATGTGTGTCATCTTGCATTTTGGCAATTTCAAACTGTCACTTACGGCGCCCAATATCTTTCGCTCCGACGTCCGAAACGAAAAAGTTCGTGAACAAAACTTATAGAGGCCCTGGCAAACTCCAACTTTCATGTTCGGAGTTTTTCTGTGCGGAAATCGAATCGATGACAAAAACAGCCCTGAACATGCGTACAACAACCATTCGAATATTGAAAACATGATGAATCCTTATTTTCTAGGCTTTATAACTTTCGATCCGAGTCCCGAATGAATCTTATTCCTTCATCAAAGTTGTAGACTACTACGAGATGAAAAACTTTGTAGTTGAACATTTTTTTAATTCGGAGCCAATAACTATGATAAAATCAAACCTGAAATCGTCAGTCTAAACATGTAAACAAACACTCAATATTTATAAGTGTTGAATATTGTAACATAATGAATTCATAACTTCTGAGCCTCGTAAATTTTTATCCGAGTTCCAAATTAATTCGATTCCTTCAGCAAAGTTGCAGATTGCTGCGAAATGAATAACTTTGATTTTGAACTCAACTCGAATCGACGCCTCGAAACACGCGTAAAATGCCTCCGAAGTCGGGCACTTGAATATGTTGAAAAACACTTAAAATTTCACTAAGTGTAAATTTCAAAAGTGATGAACACTAAACTTCGGAACCTCATAACTCGAAATCCGTGGATTTCTGGAGAAATCTTCACGAGGACAAATTCGGAGTACGAAACACACTCTTTATGACGACTACCAATTCATGAAATTCCGACCACAGATGAGCAAGATACAGAATCGACAACATGGCTCCGTGAACACAAAATGCTTAAAACTTAGAAAAAATTTCTAAGTCCAAGATTACTTTAAATGCAAGAAACCTCATTTTCTTCCGATTCTTCCGACTTTTCTCAGCAAATGCTCACATTTTCTCGAATCTTGTCTTTTGGCCATAATTTTGACCAGAAATTCCACTCGGTCAAACTTTGACTTTTGTTGACTTTTTAATACACACACTCCAATATCATTTTATATGTCCGTTCTTGATTTTCTGATGAATCGCGTGGATCGATAAGCCATATTTAGATACTTCAAGACTCGCGGAAGGCCATAGAATCAATTCGGGCTCAAATATTCGACGATAACCTGCTCTTACTCAAAAACCTCAAATCCTCAATTCTCGAGATATAGCCAGAAGTTTTTCAAACACGCACGTCTTGTACACTGAGATGACATTGGAAACAACAGAACTTCAGATATTCAGCTTTTGGAACCAAACCTCTTCTTTAGAACTGTACAGGTTCATACGATTAGAAAATCTCGAACCCATGGATAATGAATGAATGATATGCATGTAATGCACCTACGAATTAAATGTAAGTCAATTATTTATAAAAAAGGAAGAAGGCGAATTTTGGGGTACAATATTAGGGCACAAGGATAGAAGAGAATGATGATGGAAATAAAAGAGAGGATAAAATAAGGATTAAATTGTATTGAATTTTTGAATTGAAAACTAATAAAATACAAGCACCTATTTATACACGACTAAAAGCCCAAAAGTAACACACTAAAAAACAAACCCTAATCCTACTTTCAAGGAATTAAGATATACGATACTAACAGTAAAATAACAAATACTAAAGTACCCTAATGATTACAAAACTGCCCTTAGAATTTCAACAACTTCTAACATGAATTATTCACAACACCATCCCTTAATTCATGTCCATCAAAAAATGGCAACACTAGAACCTCAATTTCTGGACAGCTCCAGAACAACCTTGTGGACAGCTCCAGAACCTCAGAACTTCTGACTCCCCTCAGAAGTTCTGGATATGACTTCATCAGAACATCTACAGCTTGCTTCTGGTTGCAACTCCCCGTAAGTAATATGTCATCACCATAAAGACACACTAGAATCATATTGCTTCTAGAATGTTTCATATACACATCATACTTCATCTCACATTTCTGAAACCCTTGCTTCTTATAAAATGAACCAATCTTCTAAGTCCAAGATCTGGGTGCTTTCTTCAATCCATACAGAGCTTTGTGTAACTTATACACCATCCCTTCCTGATTCTTTTTCACGAAGCCAGGAGGTTATGACACGTATACCTCTTCTTGTAATGGTCCGTTCAGAAATGCTGACTTCACATCAAAATGCATCAGCGGCCAACTTCTGTTCACAGCTAAGGCAACCACCAATCTGATTATTTCATGCCTCGCTACAGGAGCAAACACCTTAAAATAGTTTCGTCCAAGTTTCTAAATAAAAACTCTGGCCACTATCCTTGCTTTGTTTTTGCCAACTGATCCATCTGGTTTAAACCTCACCTTAAAAGCCCATCTAACGCTGATGGATTTCTTCTCCCTTGGAAGCTCAGTTAACTTCCAAGTCTTGTTTCCTTCTGAAGCCTCAAGTTCTTCTTTCATAGCATTCAACCACGTTTTCTTCTTGAGAACATCTTCATTACATATTTGTTTAGAATCTCCTTCTAATTCTGGAACTGTATCTCTTTCTGGAATTTCTTCAGAATTTCTACTTCCACCAGAAGTTCCACCTTTGTTAACTTCTAGACCTTGTCCAGAACTATCACCTTCAGAACTTCCACCAGAAGTTCCACCTTTGTTAACTTCTGGACCTTGTCCAGAACCATCACCTATAGAACTTCCACCAGAAGTTCCTCCTTTGTTAACTTTTGGACCTTGTCCAGAACCATCACGTTCAGAAGTTGGATCATCTTCAGAAGCTCTTGCTTCAGAAGTTCCACCTTCAGAATCATGACCACCGTCAGAGGCTGGACTAGAAGTTCCACCTTCAGAATCATGACCAACGTCAGAGGCTGAATTAGAAGTTCCACCTTTAGAATCATGACCAACGTCAGAGGCTGAACTACCTTTAGAAGCTCATCCTTCAGAAGGTCCACCTTTAGAGTCATGAATACCACCAAAAATTTGATCACCCCCAGAAGCTTGTCCTCCAGAACCTACGTCTTCAAAGTTTTTCCTTCCAGAAGCATGATCAGTTTGATCACCCCCAGAAGCTTATCCTCCAGAACCTACGTCTTCAGAGTTTTCCCTTCCAGAAGCATGATCACCACCAGATTCTGGATCATCATCAAAATCTGGATCAGAGTCAGATTCATTATCTGACTCATCCTTAGAGTCTCTAGAAGTTTCTTCATCTTCTGAATCTAATTCTTCTTCAGAACCTTCATGTTCTGACTCTTCTTCAGAACCTTCATGTTCTGACTCATCTTCAGAACCTTCATGTTCTGACTCATCATCAGAAGCAGAATCCCCTTGAGATTCTAACTCATCTTCTAACTCTGACTCTTCTTCTGAACCACAGATTCTGACTCATCTTCAGAATCTACAAAATCATTTTCTGGTTGTTCTTCAGAAGTTTCATCTTCTGACTTTTCTTCATTTTCTAACTCTGACTCATAAAGAGACACTCCTTTAGAATCTTCATCCCCTTCAGATTCAGAAAATGATAACCTCACAAGTTCCTCGTCAGAATCATAAGTCATCAATAGCACAGGTTCATCATCAGAGTCTCCTCTGACCATATTCGTTTCTTCTTATTCTCTTTCTTTGTTTGACCGGCAATCTCTAGCAAAGTGGCCAAACTGCTTACAACAATAACATTGAACTTTCCTTCTGTCCTTTCCCTTCTGATACTTCTCATTAGAATCATAAGTTTCTGGCTTTTGGAATTTGTCACCACGTTTATTCTGCTTCTGGTCCTTCTTGATAAAAGAAGCTTTCAGATCCTGCTCTACTTCCCTCTCATAAGTTCTGTCAATCAAGCGCAACTCATGCGCTTCTAGACTACTTTGCAGCTCTTCAATTCTCATGGTCTCTAGATCTTTGTTATGTTCAATAGCAACCACAATATAGTCAAACTGAGGGATAAGTGACCTCAGAATCTTCTCTATGATCACTTGTTCAGAAAGAGTTTCTCCACAAGCCTTCATCTCATTAGTGATCAGAATCACTCTTGAGATATACTCAGAAACCTTCTCACTGCTCTTCATGTTGAGATTTTCGTATTGCTTTCTCAAGGACTGAAGCTTCACCTTCTTCACTGATGCGTCACCACCGTAACACCTGACCAGTGTGTACCACGCCCCCTTTGACGTCATAGAATCTGCAATCTTCTCAAACACAGTCTCATCCACACACTAATGGATATAGAACAGCGCCTTCTGATCCCTCCTCCTTTTATTTCGCTGCGCCTCTTTCTCTTCCTCTGTTGCATCTTCTGCAACTGGAATGTAATCATCGGTAACAAGCTCTAGAACATCTTGAGCTCCAAACAACACACGCATCTGGATCATCCATCTATTCGAGTTTTTTCCATCAAAGAATGGAAGTTTGGTGCTTAGGTTGCTGTTTCCGTTCATCTTCTTCTTTGCGCAAATATCCCACAGATAGAAACACCATTCTTGTTTCCCTTAATTCTAAACTGGAAGCTCTAGATACCAATTTGTTAGGGCACAAGGATAGAAGAGAATAATGATGGAAATAAGAGAGAGGATAAAATAAGAATTAAATTGTATTGAATTGAATTGAAAACTAATGAAATACAAGCACCTATTTACACACGACTAAAAGCCCAAAAGTAACAAACTAAAAAACAAACCATAATCCTACTTTCAAAGAATTAAGATATACGATACTAACAGTAAAATAACAAATACTAAAGTAACCTTATAATTACAAAACTGCCCTTAGAATTTCAACAACTTCTAACATGAATTATTCACAACAATTATTCAAATTACAAAATGTAAAATTTCTATGCTATTGTGGTTTTCTGCCGCAGTTTTAAAAACATAAGACGCAAAATCAAACACAATCATAAAGAGATCTTTCCACCACGATTTTTACAAACTAAAAGATGTAACTATTACATTATTGTGATTTTTCGCCGCCTAACCAAAACACACTTATTAATAGCTTTGATAGTTTTTCAAAAGATAAAATCTTTAAAAAAACACACACTCATAAAGAGGTCTTTCCACCACAATTTGTAAAACTATAAAATATAATTAGTACGTTATTATTATTTTCCACCACGATTTTAGAAAAGGCTAGATGTAGAGCCAAAACACACTCATTAATAGTTTTGATAATTTATTAAAACATGAGTTATGGTAACATGTATCAGTCATGGTAACATGTATCCTAAAGGCACATCTTAAAAATACTATAATTGTTTTTTCTTAATTTATTAAAATTTAAAATAAAAAACCAAAAATCAAAATCTCAAATATTTATTTTAGTTTTTTAGTTTTTAAAACTCACAAATAAAAATAATTTTGTAAGATTAAATAACCCATCAAATTCTATTATTTCAAAATTTTCAAATATAAAAAAAAATTACGAAATTAAATCGAATAAACTCTTAGTCTCTAGTTTTATATTGCCACCAAATAAATATTTAAAAATTATATGTCATTCTAAGTAATTGTCACATTTATCACTCCCTCCGTCCTACAATGAGTGACCCAGCATACTATTTCACACATATTAGTAGAATTTGATGGATTAGTTAATTTTACAAAAAAAATTTAAAAACTTATTTTGGCTTAATTATAGTTTTTGTCGCTCTATTTTCCCCAACTCACGATATTAGTCTCCCTATTTTCTTTTTAAACAGTTTTGATCTCTCATGCCCATTTTTCTGCCAGAAAGCGCTGAGTTGGGGAAAATAAGGGGACCAAAACAGTTTAAAATGGAAAAATAGAGGGCCAGAAGTGTAATTAAAATTGATACACATCAGCGCTTTCTTGCAAAAAATGGGCATAAAGGACCAAAACTATTTAAAATAGAAATAGGGAGACTGATATCATGAGTTGAGAAAAATAGATGGACCAAAACTGTAATTAAGCCAAAATAATTTTCAAAAATAATTTTGTAAAATTAAATAACCCATCAAATTCAATTATTTCAAAATTTTAAAATCTAAAAAAAATTACGAAATTAAATCGAAAGAACTCTTAGTCTCTAGTTTTATATTGCTACCAAATAAATATTTAAAAAAATATATGTCATCCTATTTAATTGTCATATTTATTATCAACTTAATAATTATCCTTTAATTTATTATTATAAATTAAATATATAAAAATATTATTGAATTTAATATGTTATTCGTAGAAAGATTAATAGGAATAAAATTTGATAAAGTGAATGATCTTTTCTTTAAATCTATTTAAGAGTAACTAATAAAATATTTACGGTGTGTTTTGATAAATGTTTGCTCAAAGACAGTGACACGTCATGATATATTGCGTGTCTCAACCAATATTTATCAAACAACACAACATGATATGGCGCGTGTTTTGCCCAATAACACAATCATATAACACGTGTTTTGACTAACGTTTGCTCAACAATTAACATGATGAGTTGTCTATTTACTATGATTATTACAAATTACAAAGTGTAAAATTTCTATGCTATTGTGGTTTTCTGCCGCAGTTTTAAAAAAATCAGACGCAGAATCAAACACACTTGTAAAGAGATCTTTCCACCGCAATTTTTACAAACTAAAAGATGTAACTATTATGTTATTGTGATTTTTCGTCACAGATTAAATATAAAAAAAAGCCGGATGCATAACAAAAACACACTCATTAATAGCTTTGATAGTTTTTCAAAAGATAAAACCTTAAAAAAAAAACCACACTCATAAAGAAGTCTTTCCACCACGATTTGTACAAACTACAAAATATAAGTTGTGATTTTCTAACGACTTAAAAAAAATCTAGACGCGGAGCTAAAACACACTCATTAATAGCTTTGATAATTTATTAAAAGATGAGTCATGCTACCCTGTATCCTAAGGGCACATCTTAAGAATATTATAATTATTTTTTATTAATTTATTTAATTTTTAAAATTAAAAACCAAAAATCAAAATCTCAAACATTTATTTTAGTTTTTTAGTTTTTAAAACTCACAAATAAAAATAATTTTCAAAAATATTTTTGTAAGATTAAATAACCCATCAAATTCTATTATTTCAAAATTTTCAAATATAAAAAAAAAAATTACGAAATTAAATCGAATAAACTCTTAGTCTCTAGTTTTATATTGCTACCAAATAAATATTTAAAAAATATATGTCATTCTATTTAATTGTCATATTTATCACTCCCTTTGTCCCACAATGAGTGACCCAACACACTATTTCACACATATTAGGAAAAGTATAGAAAAGTAAGAGAGAATTATGTTTTTACTATATTGCTCTTAATTATGTATTGGAGATTGTGAAAGTTTAATTGATTAGAAGGTAGAATTGAAAAAAGTGTATTGAAAATTAAAATGGATCATTCATTTTGGAACATTATTTTATTCCTTTTTGGATCACTCATTGTGGAACGGGGGAATATCAACTTAATACTTATCATTTTATTTATTATTATAAATTTAATATACAATAATATTATTGAATTTACAATAATAGAAAAAAATTGATAAAGTGAATGACTTTTTCTTTAAATCTATTTAAGAGTAACTAATAAAATATACACGTTGTATTTTGATAAATGTTTGCTCAATGACACTGACACGTCATGATATATTGCGTGTCTCAACCAATATCTATCAAACAACACAACATGATATAGCGTGTGTTTTGCCCAATAACACAAAATCATATAACATGTATTTTTGAAACATTGCTCAACAAATCAACATGATGAGTTGTCTATTCACTGTGATAATTACAAATTAAAAAATGGAAAATTTCTATGCTATTATGGTTTTCTGCCGCAGTTTTAAAAAAACCAGCCGCAAAATCAAACACACTCATAAAGAGATCTTTCCACTGCGATTTTTACAAACCAAAAGATGTAACTATTATGTTGTTGTGATTTTCGCCACAATTTAAAAAAAAGTCGGATGCATAACCAAAACGCACTCATTAATAGCTTTGATAGTTTTTCAAAAGATAAAAATCTTTAAAAAAACACACTCATAAAGAGATCTTTTCACCATATTTTGAACAAACTACAAAATATAACTAGTACGTTATCATGATTTTCCACCACGATTTTAGAAAAAGCTAGATGCAGAGCCAAAACACACTCATTAATAGCTTTCATAATTTATTAAAAGACGAGTCATACTAACCTGTGTTGTAAGTGTTAGAATGTATAATTCTTGTTCAATCGAAATGTTAGGTTGTATGCAATGCCGGATGTTGTTGCATTGTGTCGAAGGCTGCTTGGGCCTCAGCATTTGGGCCTTAGCTTAGTTTCCATTTTGGGCCTAGGAAAAGTGCCTATATAAGGATTGTAAATAACAATGCAATCAATAATATTTTACATACAGTTTTACAACAAAACAAAACTCTTTTCTCTCCCTTTATTCTTCTCTATCATCAAACAATCTTTATTAAAAACCCTTTGTTCCAACAAATTGGTATCAAGAAGCTCGATTGTGATTCAGAGAGAATCTAATGGCAAACGAAACAACAACATTGTCGAAGATTCCAACGAATCTACCAGTTTTCAAAGGTGAAAACTATCAACGATGGATTACACAGATGAAGGTTATCTTTAAATTTCAAGATGTTATTGAAATCTTGAATGATGGAGTATCAGAGCTGGAAGCAGAGGCGATAGACGCCCAGAAAGCTACACACAAAGATCAGAGGAAGAAAGATTGTAAAGAGTTGTTCTTGATTCATTAGTGTATAGACTCTGATGTATTTAAGAAGATAATTGAGGAAGAATCAGCAAAAGATGTGTGGGACAAGTTAAAGAACTTGTATGGAGGAGGTGAGAAATTGAAGAAGGTAAAATTGCAAACATTGAGGAAGCAGTACGAGATGGTTCAAATGAAAGATGATGAATCAGTTTCTGCATACTTCTCAAGGATTGTGACGCTGACAAACTAGATGAAGGCATGTGGTGAAACAGTCACAGATTTGCAGAAAATAGAGAAGGTACTGAGATCTCTGACTGCAGATTTTGACTACATTGTAGTGACAATTGAAGAGACCAAGACTCTATCTAAGATGAAGTTGGAAGAACTTCAAGCTTCATTAGAAGCTCATGACATGAGGTTGAAGCAGAGAAACTCAGAAAGAGAAAAGATGGTTGAACAAGCATTGCGATCAAGATTCAGCAAGAAAGTTGAGAAGTCGAAGAAGCGAAAGAATCTTGCAGGTGAAGAGAATTCAAGCAAGAATGCTGATTCAAGCAAGAAAGGTGTGGGCAACAAGTACTTTGGGAGGAAAGTCGACACAAAAGAGGTACAATGTTACAATTGTCAAGGTTTTGGTCACTACGCTTGAGACTGTCAAAGAAAGAAAGTAGCAAGAGCGAAAGAAGGTGATGAAGCCCAATATACAAGAGCAGGAGATAATGACTCAGATGAGGTGCTAATTATGGTAAACACTCGGTCGAACACTAAGAAAACCAACATGTGGTATCTGGATTCAGGATGTAGCAACCATATGACTGGTAATAGAGATTGGTTCACCAAGTTAGATGAGTCAGTGAAAAAGGTGATAAAGTTTGCTGATGGAAGACACATCAACTCTGGAGGCAAATGAGACATCTCGATTGTCAGGAAAGATGGTGGAAAGGCTACTATCACTGAAGTGTTATATGTACCCTCTATGACAAGTAATTTGATAAGTGTAGGTAAATTACTTGCAAAAGGCTTCAAAATGAAGCTTGAAAGGAATCATATGAAAGTCTATAGGGATGATGAGAGACTAATCATGAAAGCATTGTTAGTAGAAAATAAAATGTTCAAAGTTGAACTTAACACATCAGATCACAAGTGTCTTGCTTCGAGTGCGGGAGAAGACAAGAACTGGCTATGGCATCACAGGTATGGATATCTAAACTTTAGGAGTTTATGCATGCTCAACCAAAAAAGGATGGTGTTTGGTTTTCCTTATGTGAAGGAACCAAAACAAGTATGTGAAGAATGTTGTAAAGCTAAGCAAGCGAGAAATACATTCAAACATGACTTGCCCATGAAATCCAAGCGCAAGTTGGAACTAGTTCACTCTGTTGTGTGTGGACCATTTAAAGTGAAGTCAAATGGAGGCAACAAGTACTTCCTTACTTTTGTTGATAAATTCACCTGACATATATGGATTTATATCATTGAGAGGAAGAGTAAAGTATTCACATAGTTCAAGAAATTAAGTTGTTTGCTGAAAAACAAAGTGGTTGCAAATTGAAGAAGTTAAGAACTGATGGTGGTGGTGAATATACGTCTGTTGAATTTGCCAAATTTTGTAATGAGGAAGGTATATAGCATGAGATTATTGCACCCTATACACCTCAGCACAATGGCATAGCTGAAAGGAAAAATAGAAGTATACTGAACATAATGAGAAGTATGTTGAAAGCTAAAGATATGTCTAAGAGATTTTGGGTTGAAGTAGCTTCGACAACAGTATACATTCTAAACAGGTGCCCAACAAAGAAGATAGTAGGAAGAACACCTTATGAGGCTTGGACAGGGTCGAAGCCAAGTGTGAGTCATCTTAAAGTTTTTGGATCAATGTGCTTCAGGCATGTACCTGAACAATTGAGAAAGAAACTGGATGATCAAAGTGAAGCCATAGTTCTCATAGGTTATCATTTGACCGGTGCATACAAATTGTATTCGCCAATCAAAGATAAGCTAGTGATTAGCAGAGATGAACAAGAATAACTCAGAGCCATTGAGAAGAACAAGACCTGAGAGCTTGTCGAAAGAACGAATAAGAAGCCTATTGATGTAAAGTGGATATACAAGGTGAAACGAAGGCCAAATGGTGAGATAGCGAAGTATAAGGCAAGATTGGTGGCTAGAGGCTTTCTACAAAAGCCTGGCATCGACTTTGAAAGAGTATTCAAAAATACTGAAGAAGGAGTATTCTTGCATCAAACTAAGTATTCTCAAGATATTTTGAAAATGTTCAACATGAGCAACTGCAATGAAGCAGTCACACCGTTAGAGACTAGAGCAAAACGGAAAAAGGAATCGAATGATGAGTTTGTAAGTTTGATGTTATACAAATAAATCATTGGATCCCTGAGATATCTTTGCAATACCAGACCAGATATCTACGAAAGTGTAGGATTATTGAGCAGATTTATGGAGAAACCTCAAGAATGTCATCTCATCGCAATAAAGAGGGTGTTGAGATACATCAAGGGAACTGTCGACCATGGCGTGTTGTTACCTAGAAAGTCGAAAAACAACACAAGTGTCGAAGTCCATGGATATACTGATTCAAATTTCAGTGGAGATCAAGACAAAAAGAAAAGCACTGCAGGCTACATTTTCATGATCGAAGGTGCTCCAATCTCCTAGAGTTCAAAGAAATAAAGCATTGTGGCATTGTCATCTTGCGTAGTAGAATATATAACTGCATCATATACTGTCTGCCAAGCAGCATAGGTCGAAATGTTACTTGAAGAACTCAAGATAATGGAGCCTAAAAAGATAAAGTTATTTGTCGATAACAAATCAACAATTAACTTGGAAAATTACCCTGTGTGTCACGGTCGAAGTAAACACATAGAAAGAAGGTACCATTTTCTGAGAGATCAAGTCAACAAAGAAAAGTTGGATATTAAGCACTGCAAAACAGAAGTACAACTAGCCGACATATTCATTAAACCTTTGAAGAAAGTAAAATTTGAAGAGTTGAAGAGAAGCATTGGGATGAGAAGTCTCAAGAACATGAATTAGGGGGTGTGTTAGAATGGATAATTCTTGTTCAGTCAAATTAGCTTGTGTTGAAATGTTAGGTTGTATGCAATGCTGAATGTTGTTGCATTGTGTCGAAGGTTGCTTGGGCCTCAGCATTTGGGTCTTAGCTTAGTTTCCATTTTGGGCCAGAGAAAGGTTTCCTTTGTAAATAACAATGCAATCAATAATATTTTACATACAGTTTTACAAAAAAACAAAACTCTCTCCTCTCCCTATATTCTTCTTCTATCATCAAACAATCTTTTTTGAAAATCCTTTGTTTCAACACTAAGGACACATCTTAAAAATACTATAATTATTTTTTCTTAATTTATTTAATTTTTCAAATTAAAAACCAAAAATCAAAATCTCTAAGCAGTTGTTTTTGTTTTTTAGTTTTTAAAACTCACGAATAAAAAATAATTTTCAAAAATAATTTTGTAAAATTAAATAACCCATCAAATTCTATTATTTTTAAATTTTTAAATCTAAAAATAAAATTACGAAATTAAATCAAATGAACTCTTAATCTCTAATTTTATATTGCTACCAAATAAATATTTAAAAAATATATGTTATCCTATTAAATTGTCATATTTATTATCAACTTACTTATCCTTTAATTTATTATTATAAATTTAATATATTAAAATATTATTGAATTTAATCTATAATTTGTAGAAAGATTAATAGGAATAAAATTTGATAAAGTGAATGACATTTTCTTTAAATCTATTTAAGAGTAACTAATAAAATATATACAATGTATTTTGACAATGACAGTGACACGTCAAGATATACTGTCTGTCTCATCAATATTTATTCAATAAAACAATATGATATAGCGCGTGTTTTGCACGTACTTTGATTAACGTTTGCTCAACAACTCAACATGATGAGTTGTCTATTTATTGTGATTATTACAAATTACAAAGTGTAAAATTTCTATGCTATTATAATTTTCTGCCGCAGTTTTAGAAAAACCAGACGCAGAATCAAACACACTCATAAAGTGATCTTTCCACCACAATTTTTACAAATAAACGATGTAACTATTATGTTATTGTAATTTTTCACCACAATTTTTTTTAAAAAAGTCGGATACATAACCAAAACACTCATTAATAGCTTTGATAGTTTTTCAAAAGATAAATTCTTAAAAACACACACTCATAAAGAAGCCTTTCCACCATAAAAATTTAAATATAATAAAATTATTTTTACAGTTTTAAAATATTAAATGCATACAAGAGAATATTTTTACAAGTAATATATTAACTTGTGCATATTAAATGAGTTAACAAGTTTTATATTATCAACAAATGATATCTATGAATTAGGTTAAATCATATTATAATTTTTAAAAAATTATATAACATAACAAAATATTATATTTTTAGCAGAATACGGTATAAAATATGTTTACTATAGGAGTCCATCTCCTTAAAACTCAAAGATAAAACCTTTAAAAAAAACAAAACTGGATGCCTAGTATGAACAATTGCTAGAAATGGAAAAGTAAGATTGCATATCAAAACTATTTCTAGATGAAGCAAAATTTCTCAACCTCAATACAATAACGATAAAGATAATAACATGAACCAATTCACGCAGTAGAATCTCCTCATCCCCCTCTCTCCCACTCACTCCCACTCTCTTCTCTTCGCTTTAGTAAGATTGGAATCTTCACCGCCACGTGTCACTCCATCTCTCCACGCGCCACCTGCGCGTGATATAGTACCCTCCAACAAGAGGCATGATAAAAGAGAAGGACTTGGGTTTTTGTTTTTAGTTTTCATTTTTCATTTTTTATTTTTCTCGTAAAAATTTTCTTCTTTCTCTGCCTCCGTCGACCCTTCACCCACACTGTTCTTCGTATACATAGAACTTCTTCTTTCTTAACCTAACCAGGTATCTCTCTCTTTATACTCACAACAACAACTCTTTCTGCGCGTGTCTTTATATATATATAGTTATAGTTATATATCCGTTTTGATATATATAAGTGCTTTCTTCACGTTTTCTTTATTTTCAATCTGCAACTTGCGAATCGTTCTCTAACCATCACGACCCATTTTTGCAGCTTCATGTGCCTCTCATCAGGTTCTTCTTCTGCTTCCATGGAGGTAACCAACCAACACTATCAAATTTTTCTTCTTTTTTTTTTAAATATTTTATTTCGTGCTTGACTTGTCGTACAATTTTAATGTAGTTGAATATTTCTTGTCGTAGTAAATAACACCAATTCTCGTGGATCGTATTATTCAAGTTCCTACTCTGAAAACTGAAAACTCGATGTTTTTCGTGTTTCATTGCTTTTATTATTATACATACATATATTATATTATTATGTTTGTTTTCGTGTTATTTTTTCATTTTCTTCGTTGTTTTGAGTTCTGTTTTCCGGTTTGAATAAATTGCGCCGCTTTTTTGTGCTTGATGGGTTTTCATGCATTTGTGTAAAGTTTTCAACTTTGGATTCTGGGTTCTACTCTTGTTTCGAGAAAATGGATCTGGTTTATTCATTTCTTCTTCTTCTTAGTCTGTTTGCAGTCACTGCTCTACCTCAGTTTTACTCTGCTGCGAACTTCCTTCAACAGATAAACATATATAGCTTTGATTCTCATTGTTATGATTTTTTCTTTCATGTTGTTCTTATGAGTTGATTTTCTTGTTTGAGTTTTTTTTTTTAATATTTTTTTTCTGTTCCTAATTATTGTTGTTTAATTTGGGAATTCAGTACTTATGCCTGTTTGATTCATTTATTTGGGTTTTTAAGTGATATTAAATAATATTTATATTCATGGTCGTGTACTCGAGTGATTAATGAACTTCAAAATCAAATCCCCTGGGAGATCCCGAGCTTTAGTCCTGTCTGTAATGATTATTGATTACTCAAGCCTTCTCCGGTGAGAAATAGAGGACCAGGGGCTTAAGACCAAAACAAAGTGATAACATTTTTCTTCTATTTTTGAAATATATTATAAATTTTCTTAATTTTTATCCAATTAGTTTATATTTCTTCTCTTTTGCTGACTGGAACCATGTATGATTTGAATAAGAAATATCTATAAATAAATTTTATTATGTAGTGATTCTGAAACATTTTTGTTTAATCACACACCACTAAAACACTATTGGCAAAATCTCACTTGTGAATTTGTTGAATATGTTTGACCATAGGTTGATTTATGTAATAAATATAGTGGTTTGGCTCTTAAACCTTGCATGATAAACATGTTTAAATTTTTGGACAGGTGAATGCAGTTCAAGTTATTAACAACCTCGCGAATGGTATCGATGAGCAACGAGATGAACGGTCAGTTTCTCCAGAAAGGTCCAAGGATTATGATGTTTTCGGTGATCCGGATCCAGATTTATCTCCTCGGGTGGGTGAGGATTACCAGGTTGAAATTCCTGCTTTAATTTCAAAATCCAAGTATTGTTTGTTTCGAAGGAATGCCGATGAGGCAGAAAGTACTATTCGTAACTTTCAAGTAGGATTACCTATTCCAATTATTTGGATAAATGATGGAGCAGAGAAGAGCAATGCTGATCCACCGAAAAACGAATGCAAGGTGAATCCTAAACTTGAGGTCATTGGCAGTACATTGTTCAGTAGAAAGAATTCTGATATGCAGCTAGAAACAAAGATTGGGATGCAAGAGGAGGATAGACATAAAGGGCAGATTCTGGTTCCTGGTTCTCGAAGTGACAACTGGACTGAAGTTGAAGAGGCCAGTTTAGTCCTTGGCCTGTATATATTCGGGAAGAACCTCATTCAAGTGAAAAGATTTATCGGCAATAAGAAGATGGAGGATATACTGTCATTCTATTATGGGAAATTTTATAAGTCTGACAAATACCAGAGATGGGATGGAAGTAGGAAAATGAAAAGCAGGAAACCCGTTTCTGGGCAAAGATTATTTACTGGACAAAGGCAACAAGAGCTTTTGTCTCGACTACTGCCGAATGTATCACAGGAATGTCAAAAAAAATTACTTGAGGTACAGACTTAAACAATTTCGAAGCTTATGTCATTTTTAATTTAATATCACTGTTAATTAATATGAAATTGTTATAACTTTTTTGAGTTCCATTGTTTCGTAGGCATCGAAGACATTTGTAGAGGGAAAAATGCTTTTAGAAGAATATGTTTTAACTCTAAAAGCTTTGGTTGGGATCAAAGCACTTGTTGAGGGAGTAGGAATTGGTAAAGGGAAACAAGATCTTACAGGTGTCTCTATTGATTCTGTAAGGTCCACTCCAGCCGTTCCGTTTCGTGCAGAAATACCGGTTGGTAAAGCATGTTCAACGCTTTCAACTACGGAGATAATGAGCTATCTAACTGGTGACTTCAGATTAAGTAAGGCTCGAACAAGCGATCTCTTTTGGGAAGCTGTTTGGCCTCGTCTACTTGCCAGAGGTTGGCACTCGGAGCAGCCTAGATGTTATAACTATTCGGTTACTTCTAAGAATCCTCTGGTCTACCTTGTCCCCGGAGTTAAAAAGTTTTCAAGGAAGCTCGTGAAAGGGAATCACTATTTCGATTCTTTATCTGATGTCCTCAACAAAGTTGCATCCGATCCTGAACTAATTGATCTCGAGAAAAACACGGATGATGACTGCACGGGCCAGGAAGGAAACGGATGGACGAAAGATACAAAACTGGAAAGTGAAAATTCCCCGGCTGATCAGCCACGCCATTGCTATCTCAAGGTAAAGACTCCAAACAACAGTGCAGATGTAATTAAATTCACTGTTGTGGACACAAGTCTAGCGAGTGAAAAGACGAGAAATGTGAAAGAACTGAAAAGCCTACCATTTGGAGTTTTAACAGCTTCTAGTTTGGAAATTGATTCAAGCGATGAAAATACTTCGGAAGAGGAGAAAACAAATGAATCCGAGTCTGTACATGGCACATGCTTTGATAGAGGGAAGAGTGATATTACTAAAGCCAGTAAACTTAACATTGTTAAGGGCGAATCTTCAGACTTGAGTGGTTTTGAAAGCAAGCCTTCAAAAGAGAAGCTTCCAAGAAGCGACATGGTTTGCGCTAGTGTATCAGCTGCCCTGATAGACCAGAAGGCGGACTTCTCGGATAATAAAAAGAGAAGACGCAGTATGAAGTGTCAATCACTCCCGAAAATGATATCTGACAACATAATTGATCTGGTCCCTGTTACAAAAAAGAGAAGGAGATTAACTGCATGTAGCCGTGCAAAGACAATCGGAAGCGCGGCTAATTTCTTTGCAGTTCCTCTGAGAGTTAAACAAGAGGAGACCAGTTTCTGTCGGGATCATGACAACCCAAAATACAGTGAGAATGTAACTTCTGATTTCTTGGCTCCTAGAGTGAAACTTGAGAATTGTCCTTACAATCCAAAATCTAGTGATAGTGTTCATTCATCTGCAGAGAAGTTAAGTCCACCTCAGGAAGTTAACTATTTAGTGCGTTTTCCAACTCAGGAGATTAAAAAGTCAGCAGAACCTCTGCCAAATCTTGATTCATTCACCTGCAGAGAAAGTGTTCTTGGTACTAGCTCTTCTGGTGCCAGGGAACAACATCGGAAACCTCAGCCGCGGACTATGATTGACCTTAACTTACCTGTTTCACCGGAAGCTGATTTTGACGAACCTTTTGTGAATGAAGTGACTGCGATACAGAAAGCTGATACAAGCAACGAATCAGGTGAGGTCAATGCAGGAACAAACATCGAACCGATTGATCACTTAGAGCAGCATCCTGACGTACAAGCCCGAAGAACAGGCACGGTTGATCACTCAGAGCAGCAGCCTGATGTACAAGCCCGGAGGACAGGCACAAGAAACCGACCCCCGACAGCAAAAGTTCTGGAAGCTTTTGCCTTTGGATATCTAGACAAAAAGGAGAAGCGCGTCAGAAATAGGGACAGCTCGGGATCAAAAGCTTCTCGACGAGTGCGTCATAAAGCAGAAGGGTCTCGTAACGGTGTTGCAGATTCTGAAGAAGAGGAAAGAGTGAATTTCACCTGCAACGATAATGGTAGCGCTGACGACAACGGAGATGTGTTATATACAGGTTTCAAACAATGATTTCTTATTATGGGAGATTGAATTTGTTTCTCTGTCTCAAATACTTAGAGATAGCAGCATGTGATATTTCATTCGTTGAACTCGTACAGTACATTATACATAGTTTGATGTTAGATACAATCTTCGGATTCGAAGGAAGGTTTATAGCTTATAATGTCTTAGAGTCTTTCTCTCAGCTGTGCACAATACAGCATATGTGAAGTGAATTTGTATGGTTTTTCCATTTCATAGTTCCAATGCATATTATTATAGTTCTTTTTTATCATCATAATGATGATAATAAATGTAAAGGAAATGAAGCAGTTACAAATGCAATGCAAGTACTAGGCTTTTTCATTCTAAAATTGATTGAATTACTTGCACATATGATGTGACTTTCATTCATAATTGATTGGTGGTTGCTTGTGATAAACCTGTCTTTTCCTTAGTGAACCATGAGAAATAGGGGTGGCAAGAGTTATGGCCATCACGTAAAAGTCTGGAAAAATAAAACAGGATGGAGAGCATGAGTTTAAAATCTTGACTTGTCTCAAATAAAATGAGCGCAGGGCAAAGCCGGCACCATATTTTTAGTCTGAAAAAAAATTATGATCATTTTTACCCTGTATCATAGAATGGGACGGAACGAAATAGACCTATCATAAAATCTCTGATTTAACTGGAAGATTGTATACTTTATTTTTTTACTAGGAAATATAACATTTTTAAGTGTATTATTAATTGAAAATTCTATGTATACATGTATTTTCCTATCATGAGTTTTAATTGACCTAGAAATTCACCGGTCTTATTCAAAGGGTACATTTTTAAAAGAAAAGAAAAATAGCATAAACTCGTGTTAGTGTGCCTCCTCAGTCTTTGTTAGTTATTGTTTTATTTCTTCTAAATAGTACCAGAGGCATTACTTTATTTGTAGGACAAACAGTGAATTTAATTAGTCTAAGGTTATTCAATGCTTAAGCTTAATACTTTAACTTATAAGAACCACAACATCACCAACTTGTTCAAAACAATTCTTCTAGACAGACTAACACTCACTGCAATTTGCAAAACTATAACTGTACGCAACATGTCAACTGTTATACTATCTTCGTGTTTGGTTATTCCAAACCATAACCATTTTTAAACTATTTAAATAGTTTAGATTTATAACCAAAACAATATTTTAATTAAAATTAGTTATAAAATCGGTTATAAATTTGGTTATGATTATATAATCGGATTTTAAAGAAAAATTCAATTTTCTAAAAAAAATTAAGAAAATATATATTTTTTAATTTTCAATATTAAATAATTTGAATTTTGGATAATAACCGGATTCAAAAAATTTAACCGATTAAATAACCATTTAATTATATTCGAATTATATGAATGAATATTCAAAAATCAAAACCATTAAACACTCAACCGATTAATAACCATTCAATTATATTTAAATATTTTAAATAAATTTAAATTTGATTATGAATTTAGTCCTCACACCCGGATATTTTGCACATCCCTTATTACTACTAACATATTAGAGTAAAATGTTCTAACGTATAGTAGTAGTAAATAAAATAAGGAAAATTTCATTTATATTATCAATCAAATAAATTTCATTATAAGTTGAAATAATGTAAGGATATAGGAAGATCAAGAAATTATAAGTTGAACTCCTTTACTAATAAAATAATTATTAGTTTCGTTTAAAGAAAATCAAGATTGAAAATACACAAGATCTTAAATAATACAGACTTTGTCAGGACTAATAATAGAGACATGAAAATGAGTCGAAGCAGTTTTATTTTATAATCTGCTTTTCAACTAGTTTGGGCTGTGGATGAAGTGACATAAATTGTATCGAAGCATAGCACGACGATGTATATGAAATGGAGGCACGCTGAAAATTTAGCAAGTTTACAACCACAACAATCTAAAATATCATTAGTTTATAACTTTCCTTAAGTTCTAATAGAATTCAAATACTTTAATTTAGAAGCAGAGACATGTCTAAAATGATAATGCCATAAATAAAAATTAGAAGACGAAGAATTGAAACGAAAAGAGGATAAAAATTAATTGTGAGACTAGAGGTAGAGGTTGCAGTATCTGGAACTATCAACTCATCCATTTTATCGGTACGTTTAACCGAAGCTCCATCAGCATAACTCCACATTCTTTTATCTTTCAAATTATATGACTCCAATAAAAATAATTTTCTCCACTGAGTTGGACACTAACCGACCGAAGAGAATCACCTTTATCTTTACTCGTTGTAATAAATTATGATATAACCAAACCACAACAATTAAGCAAAGTATCAACTATGCAAGGAACAGTGTCAAATTTGGAACCTTCACTTTTGAAACACTGTCAATTTTGAAGAAGAATCTGTAAGTCAAAATTATGTAACCTTCACCTTTTTTTCTTAACGTGAACCAAAAAATCTTTTATCTCTAATATGAATTAGAGATTGAAATTCCAATACCTTCACCTTTTTGGTTTTCAATCACAACGTAACCAAAAATAAAAGAAAAACTGATCCAACCTTTTTGGTTTTCAACCACAACTTTCATTTTATTTTCAATCACACACCTGATACGAATCACAAAACTTCCAATTAAAATTACAAAACAAAATCATTGCTCCACTTTAAGGTAGTTTCCGAAATCAAACCGAATTCTTTGATAACATGTTAACAATAATGGATACATAGAAACATGGAGAATGAAAAGACCCTTTAACTTAGAATTTCATTAGAATGAGCAAAAATTAGAGAATAAAGATTACACCAGAGTATAAATATTACATGTCCGGGAATACCAAACTACCCTTAAATAATATAATATTAATAATAATAATAATATTAATAATATCTAACAGTTATAACAAACTTTGAGTTAGTTATCTTCTCTAACAACCTACTTATGTACTCATGTACATTCCTAACTATAGTCCTGCATGCTCATCATACAGACATGCATGATCTTATTCTAAACATAGCGGTTGGTAAAGGCTTTGTCAAGGTATCAGTTACTTGAGCATGTGCTGGGACGTGCTGAATTTGTAGTTGGTTTGCCATAACTTTCTCATGGACAAAATGGATGGCTAGTTCGATGTGCTTGTTAAGTGCAAGTAGGACAACACTAATGTTATCACATAGTATTAATGTAGGCACAAGGTGATCAATCTTAAGCTCTGATAGAAGTGATTGAAGCCACAATAATTCAATGGTGGTGTGAGCTAAGGCATGATATTAAGCTTCCATGCTCGATCGTGCAACTATTTATCTTAGAAATTGGTAAGCAACGTATTAGCTGAAGTTTTCGACGCCAGGTTATCTTAAAAAGAAGAAGAAAATATCGTTGGAGATATTTGGGATTTTCGACGAGAAATCATGCTTTGTTGAAATTTCGGATAAGTCACTCATTTGCAAGAGGGAAGCGTTGGATGAAACTTAGAAATATTTTCTAAAGTTTTTACATAGGTTCGACGAATGAAAATGTGGCGTTCGACGAAGGCTTTGAATTTGAATAAAGAATAACTAATTATTGTCCTTATCCAGTTTCAACGGAAGATGCGTGGAGCTTTAGGGTGAAACAAAGACACGCCGAGCGAAACGTATCATGTCCTAAGTGAAAGGTCATTAAAACGATTATTTCGATTTAGTATATAATAGGGGTATTAGTGTTAAGATCAGGGTGTTCGTTCATTTGTACAAAATCTCAAATAAACTCAAAGTATCTGCGTATTGAGAAAAGAGTCATCTGATAAATGTATGTGTAAACACCATCATTTATTCAATTTACAAATTTATCATTCTAGAATTTACTTTCAATTGCCTTTATTGCACTTTCTTTACAAGTTTCGTAATGTTACTTTAGATACTTATTTAGATCAAACCAAACATTATCTAAATATTATGAATACTGTCGAAGTGTTCTTCATTTAAAAAAAAAACAAAGTTTGAATAGAAATACATGTCCTAGGATCAATCTAGTCAATCGTGTGAGTAACCAAAAAAATTTCCTTGTACTAGACAAAGTTTAAATAGAAATACAAAGTCTTCATTTATTTTCTTGTACTAGACTTTGTTGCATGAGACTTATAAGTCGTAAATTAGCCAAAAACAACAAGGAAATACCTAAAGGAAAATACGAAAATTGCAAATCAAAGTCAGTCGAGTGATTAAAATTCTTCTAACAATAATGAAGTGCCACCACCAGTTTCTTTGACAGGGGTGTTAGAACAAAATTTGGTTCTGTGATTATGTCTCTGAGTTTTGATGATAACAAAGAGTATGTTTGAGTGAAAAAATTTGTTACTCTAATGTTTGTTGTATTTTTAAGAATAAACAAACAGGTTCTACTTCTGATGGATGACATGGCCAAGACATTAGAAGAGAAAATGTTTTGCTTCTAAGC